>JACSYO010002141.1:1940000-2172500 GCA_016806645.1 Ophiodon elongatus
AGCTGAGGCTTGTCATGAACCAAAGTATTGGACAAATAAGATTTTGACCTGATGATGACACTATATAAAAAGTCAGGGTATCATCAAAGTGATTACGATTCATCCTGAGGGGGACATGAAGGTCGGAAGCATAATTTATTCCAAGACAATCCATCAAATAGTTGTCCTGATATCTCACTTAAAACTACTTACAACAACTTAAAATGTCCACCTCATGGTAGCTAGAGGGAAATCCAGGCGTTCACCAAAGTCGGTAGGTTTCATCTTCGGGGGACCATGAATGTCATGAACCAAATGGCATGTCTATTAATCAATGTATTTTGCTGACTTCTTCTAACTCATTCGCCGAAACAACAGAAACATGAATATATTCAGTTTGTTCTGCTCTCGTCTTGGACTCTATTGATATTATTAAATTCATCCCCTTTTGTTTCCAGTTGATGATCTGTGAAGACTGAAATAGTCAGATTGCTCTTTCTTAGTCACTTTTAATCTGGACCTGTGACATCATCACTTACTACCTGATGATATCAACCGCTGCCAGGAAGATGAGATTATCAATGAGCTGATGCCCATAAATGCGTGGTGATTGGCAGGGATGATTGATGATGATGTCATCCTGTTGATCGCCATAGACAGAAAAAAAAAAATAGCACCCTTCTGGTTTGCATGGTGGTGGTGATGTCAGTGCCGTTGTGTGAAGGCTGTGTGCATGTGTGCTGGTGTGTGTCGGACCACAGACTGTGGATATGATATCATCACATCCCACCAGGAGTAATGCCTATCCCAATCATCTCAGGGCTCTCACACACACAGACCACACACAGTGTTTTGGCAGTGCTCTAGTCCAGCCGGCTGTGTTAAAGGCCAGACATAAAAGTCAAATGTCTCGGGCGTGAGTCTCTGTTCACCTTGCAGAAACACTGCATCCGTTCTGAGCAGGCCTGAGCTTCAGCATGAAAATCTTCTGCCAAACAGCTGACAGCAGGAGGCTCTGATAGCACAGCACGTGTCAGAGTACACAGTGAGAGGAAACACAAGAGAAAGATGCTTGTTGTGGAATGAAGACTTTGTAGAATTTGTTTGACCTTTCCTTTTGTGACTCGTTTATACCCCCACCTCTTTTCACATATAAGATATAAGATATACAAACAGATCATACAGGCACCTGAACACAAGTAAGATTCCTGTTTTTTCTTAATTTTGTAGACATTGTTCTTGAAGGTTCTCAGCTTTGGTAATTGTCATTTGATGGAAACAAAGGAATCCCATTATCATATAGATTTAATGTTAAAAAACAGATTAAATGCTGATTTGAACTGCTAATTAGCATTGCTCACATACCAATGCACAATCTTTCAAAAATAAGACTGAATTGAAGACCTGCTTAGAAGAGAAAACCAACACTCACACGTGTAGCTAGTAGATTGTTCATTAGAAAACTGTGTAGTGAATCAACTGAACCTGCTTGTTTCCCATAAATCCAATCTGCAGTGGCTTTATGACTATGAGTGGCGCCCACTCATAGTTTACAAGAAGCACAGATTCAGTGTTTCTTGTTTTTAGCTGTACTAGCTGTACTACTCCATGAAGTTTGCAGGAAGTGACATAATGTGACATCTTATGTGGAGAAAGCACTGCCCTGGACTCCATTTAAATGCTACATTGCTCGTCAGCAACCAGTCTTATGGTAATTTAGGAGGCAGTTTGGTCTTGTGTGCTCTGATTAATTTGGCATGCAGTTAACACAACGGTCATGATTTTGTTTTCATGAAAACTCAACTCCTGGTATTTGGTCCTGGTTTTTGTCTTCACCGTTTTGGAGGGAATAAACAGGAGTAACAGGCGAACCAGCTTTAAAAGTGACGTATTTTCTTTTTAAATAAGTGTTGTTGGATCGTTGTGCTGTGGATCAAAAGTGAAGAGTAACACATCAAAATGAATGATGAATATTTAAAGAAACTTTGAAGAACCTTTTAAAGTCTTAAAGAGAGGTAATTTAGTGTGGTGATAGGTGGTTGAGTGAGTGAAAAGAAGTTACTGTGGCTCCATATCATTTTATCACTAACTTCCAGCCCAATGTCAAGTGACTGGAACAGCAGATGCTTTTGAGTCTACATTGAATTCAAACCATGTTATTTAATTGAACAATAAAAAGTAGGACAAAACAGACATATATTTCTGAGAAATATGTATCACTTTAACTTCTCGGGGCAGAGCTCACTCCCCCGTAATCCTTTCTATCTCCCTGAGTGTTGCCGTTGAACCCGAGCCAATCGAATAATGCCTCTGCCCAGTCAACCGTGTGTGTGTGTCTGTAACTGAACCCCGGATTTTAGTTAATTTGTGAATATTTGAGCAGAGGGAGTTTACAGCACACACACACACACACACACACACACACACAAACACTGAATGTTTTTACAGTTTCTCAACTTGCAGCCCTCTGAAGCTCTGTGCTGCCAGCTGAGTGCTCAGGCAGGAGGTCTGCAGCCTCCGCTGACCCCCTCAGCGACCCCTGGGAGTCTTTTTCAGAGAACCGTGGCTCGAGTGTGTAACACCGAGTACTGTACGAGGTTTGATCTCCTGCTGCTCTCCTACAGCAGTAAACACAGAAACACACCACCAGGGATCGAACGGTTATCAATAGTTCATCAGCTGCCATGGACCTTAACCCTTCGATGCAGAGCTGCAGTCTAGCAGACCTCTTTCTGGTGGAACATCTTGTCTTAAAACATAAATTGTATTTTGTTTTCTCAGCAATGCTTCACTTAAATTGTTTCAATATAAACTGTGTATTTTTGATGAAAGTAAAACAAACTTTATAACTATTTTTTTCAACTCTACTGTTCTACTGTGTTCTACTTTTTGTCCAATGTTTTATGCATTTTTGAGACTTTCACCAGAAGTAGAGAAGAAGTAAGATAAGTCGCTGTGTGCTGCTGGTGAGATTTTAGCCTCGCAGTTTGGTGCCAATTTCTTTCAGGAATGTATTTGTTACAAATAACAGAACTTTCCATGTAAATTAAATGCAGCCTAAAAATCATGGCTCAAAAATTTGGGAAATACGTAATATTATAAATAATTTCATATATATACATCCCATAATCACAGAGGAGCAAAGCATTAATAAACAAGTGAACCAGGAGGCGTTAATTTGTTTGGATGATGATCTGTTTAACATTTGATTGAAGCAACAAGTCAAATCTCCACCGATAATATCAAGTGATGAGACTCAATGTGTCCTCCCCATAATTAGGACCATGAGCATATGCTGAAATACGGGGATTATCCAGTTACAAAATACATAGAAACCATTACGATCAGTTACCACATTTGTACAATTATACGGACAGACCGATGAATAAGAATGAGAACGTCCGTGCTATTAAAAGTATAGATTGATAATTGCGACACCCAGCTCCTCTGTAGCTTTGAAACGTGTGATTCTTCTTCTCTCCTTAGTGGACTTGTCCCAAACACTCTCTGTAACATCGTCGCCTATCCTAAAGACTATGTAAGTGTTTTGAGGGAAAACATGTTTTCTCCCGGGTTACGGTTGCAGTTTTTCAACATATATTTGTCGTTGTAAAATGAAACAAAACCAAAATGCAAGAAAACTACTTGTATAGGTTTAGTAAACACACAATAGTTTGGCTTAAAATAAGTATGTTTGTTATGTTATTTAAGTTATGGACATAAATTAAAAGCAGTCTCCTGTGTTCGTTTTACCCCGCCATCCACCCTGACCACCTCCTTGTGTGAATCTCAGCACATTATGATTAGAAAAGTATTTGTGAGATGCCAATAACAAATGTAATCCTGCAGAAAATATGTTTCCTTCCAAATGTAATTGACAATGCAGTTTTGTTATATGGGAACATCATTTTTAAAAGATCAGGCTGCAGCTTCACCCTTAACCAGTCTTGCTCTTGCTCTCAAGTCTGGCAACGGGTGGATACGACTCCTAATATTAGATGTATTAAAGCAGCACAGGAATTTTTTTGGGCATTGTACGTTTCTACAAACCACGGATACGTTGAATGTGGACAAGGTTTTTTTTTTTTTTTTTTTTAATGTGGCTGTTTTTGCATTTGGGCAAACATTTTGACAGAAACTTCTGGTCCAAGCTTGTCTGAGAATTGATGACAATAAAAACTCAATACAGAGGTAACTACCTGGGATCAAAGCATTGAGAGAGAAAACCGCCCTGTGTTTAATAAAAGATATAAAGAACTTGGTGTTGGTGGGTGTCGCTTGAGGTATTGGTGAGATAATGAAATCCAGGCCGGTTTGAGTCATGACTTTGAAGGGTTGTCACATTCTAAAACACTGAACAGCAGTTCATAGTACTGTGAAGAAAAACTACACAACTTTTCAGCTGTTACACAATCATTTTATCTTTTGTCTCGCTGGTTGTCAGGTAAACAGTAGACACAAGACTTTTACGATACAAAGAAATCTACCAGGAATGTGCATTTGTGTCGTATTGTAAAGTTGTAAGTTGAGTCAACATGGCTGTGAAGGATGCCAACATGTTCATGTTCCAACTCTGAGACACAAGGTGAGTTTTATTGTTGATTTTTAGAACAACAATGCAGATAATAATTTCATTGGAGAGGCAGATGTCCTATTTTCTTTACATATCTGTGCATAAAGTTGAGGCAAAAACATTAAAAACCAACACCGTTTGACACATCTGAATCATCAAGTCTAAATCTTTCCTTTACAGTAAAGTCTTACATTTTGGTGACGCAGGAGTAACTGAAGGCCAAACACACACTTTATGGCTGACATGAGTGCTTCAACTCACTTCACTCATCACATCCTAATCTGCACACAAACACACAAACACACACGCACACACACATATAGGTCGACGCACTCAAGTCCACGGAGCCACGTACACAAATATGTGTATGCCATACTGTATGCACACTCTCTCTCTCTCACACAGGAGTGGACACACACACACACACACACTCCAACTGGGTTGTTTTTCTAAGGGGTGTTTATGTAAAGGAAGTTGGATCCCGAAACTCGGTGCATACTTCACATTTATGAAGGTTGGAAACAGGCCGACTGCTGATATGATTACACCAAGAAGCAAGCAGGAAAAAGCTCTGACATTCTCATATGGAAGCCATTATCCTTTCTCTATTTATCTTCACCTTTTCTTCTACCCCCTCTCTCCTCATTCTCTGACTTTCTCCCCCTCATTCTCCTAATTTCTCTTCTCTTTTCTCTCTTCTTAGTTTCTCACATGCTGTTTGTGTTTATGAGTGTTTGCTTTGCACGAGCTGCATGCTTGTGTATCTCACGTCTGCTGTGAATTGCTTTGTGTGTAGACACAAGCATCAGAAGCGAGGCGCACAAATACACACACGCAGGGAAATGGTTTGATTAACGGCTAGTTGGCCTGACTTTCCTCTCTGGATCAGCCACAGTGTTAGGCATTAAAACCCCATAATTCACAAACACCCCACCAGATCTGTGTGTGTGTGTGTGTGTGTGTGTGTGTGTGTGTGTGTGTGTGTGTGTGTGTGTGTGTGTGTGTGTGTGTGTGTGTTTCTTTCTCATAAGCTCCCTCCGCCCATCAATCCACTCCCAAATGACATCAGAAGAGTGAGGAGTGAGAACACAGTGCATGACTGACAGAGACCAGGACAAGAGAGGCTGTGAGTGTGAGAGAGAGAGAAGAAGGGGGGACTCTGTAATACACGCCCTAGATGCTGTAATAACACAATCATGTTTGGCTGAACAGAGTTGGTGTAGACAGAAGACACACACACACACACACACACACAATCACACTGAAACTGAGATCCACCCTGCCTGACTGCCGTTCCGTTTCCAAACATTGCATCAAATTCCCAGAAATATGACAACAGAAACCTGAGAAGCCAGAGCGAGTCTGTCGCTGACCTCTTAGTCCTGCACAGAATGAGGAGTCACCACTGAATGTGTTTCAAACTCATTTCAAACCACTACATTTACTTTAGTAGTAGAGTATCCTTGCAGATTAAGATTTTGAAATCTTAAAACATCTACTGATCTTGTAAAATTAAATGCATCGTTGTATATTAAATTAAACCACAAAACTATAAAAAGGATAAACTAAGCTCTACCACAGCCAGCTACATCATCAAAAATGCTGCTTACATGTTAACAATGTAATATTATACATATATACATCTATCCATATATATATATATATATATATATATATATATATATATATATATATATATATATATACATACATAATATATCATATTATTGGATTGTAAATAAATAATATGATATTCATATATATATATATATATAACATTGACAGAGCTTTTATTGCCTGCAATACTTACTTTTTTACTTAAAGTGCATTATGCTAAGAACACTTTACTTAATGCGGCTCTAATTAATAATATAGCTTTTATGGTTTAATTCCCTGTCTGACTTCATTTTAGACTTCTTTCGCTGCCCAGATATCAGCAATTAACTCACTGAGTACAATGTTACAATGGCAAAAACTACAATAAGATACAATTAAAGTACAGAACATGTTATTTTAAGTAGCTGCAGCCGCTGGTTAACAGAAATAGTAACTATATAAATGCTGCTCTCAGTATGAAAAACAGATGTAAATGTAATGTACATGGACAAAAGATCTGAAGCCTTCATAAAAAAAAATTTAAAAAAACATGCTGTGGCCTGTCCATCTCCCATAAATATAATAGACCAGGGTCTATGTCGGAAAACTTTCACATTTGCAACACAATAGTTGGAGGTCTACCACATATCACCACAAGAGATACTGGGAGACAAGAAACAGAGAGACAAAATAAAATGAAATTTGGCAAAGACAGAGGGGTCTGTGCCTCCTGGACTTGTAGGTGTCCTGGAGTCTTGCATAGTTTCAGTCCTGCGGTTGCAGCCTCTGCGTTGGGTTCTGGTTTGGGTCGGGTTGATTTGTTACTCTACTGAAAACATTGGCATTGCAGTGGGACAGCCTGAGAATGTGGTTGGGTGACACAGAAAAAATGAGCTGAGAAATGTCTGTTTGTTAGTTGCGGAGAAGAAAAGAGAGGGTGAAGTCATGTAAGTTCATTTTAGGAGAAAGTCTGTAGTTTGATTTACTCCCGAGTTCACAAGCTTTCATCTTGTGGGTTTGCTCGCGTTGGTGTGTGAAAACCGAGCTCGAGAGAGAGAGAGGGCGGGTCTTTTCTCCACCCTGTGGTGTGATTGGTGGTTTGTTGTCCTTGTTGATGGATTGATGGAGGCTGCTCTCCTGTGGTTGAGTGAGGGGTTAATCCATCATTCACCTGTCCAGGTGCACCGCAGACATTCACTCTATTCTCAGCTCATCTAACTTCTCATCGTCCTCCTGCATCTCCTTTCATCTTCTCCTCGCTACACCTCGTTTCCTTGTGCTTTGATCCAATTTAATGGTGACAATAAACTCAAATATGTTGTACTATATAAAAAGGTTTTATTTTGCAAAAAGGATTTGTACATTTTGCTAGTTCAGACTATAATCCTTAATTTATTGCTAAACACTGGCACCATAAATGAAGGAACAGAAAAACAAAGTGTTTGTGTGTTTTCTGTCAATAGAGTTATTATGTACTGTATGATGACATATAAAGTCTTTTTTTCAACCTGCACATGGTTTTTATTATCATCTGTCTTCCCTCCTGTGAATACATACTGAGCTTTTTTTTTTTTTTGTAAAAATAAACTGTGCACATGCTGTACATATTTTGTGGTCTTGTAAGTAGCGCGTGATATTGCAGCTGCCAGCAGACAGCCACCTCGCTAAGAATTCATCTTGGTACTGCAAGTGTTTCGGACACTGGCCCGTCACATGGCTTATATTAATGGATAAGGCTTCAATCACCCCTCTGGTAGATCACATGAAATAACTGGCCTAGTATGTTTCTCAGAATTATTTTCATATCAGCCCACAAGCAGACAGAGATATTTTTGGCCGGCACACACAGAGCATACAGCAACCGGATCACGTCAGAGAGCAGGATCACCCACGTTGCAGTGAAGGAGCGGTTTTTCAAGGTGTTGCATTGGCCTAACTTACATTCTAGCATTTCTGAGCAGCACCTGTGATTGTCTCACATCTTTCTCTGGGCTGATGCAGGTGCAGACTGTAGTTTTGAATTCTTCCCATCTGGTTTTGTAATTCTTCTCCGAACGAATATGATAAAACCCACATTTAGTTTGCATGACCGCAGCTAAACTCATCTTAGGTGCGTCACTGACATGTTTGCATCAACTGTGAAAAACTAAACTTGTGTTTTAAATGTCATCCGAGAAGACCTAAATTCTATTATAAACACACACACAGAGATACACAAGGACCCACAACATGCCTCCAGTCCTCTTTTACAACCACCTCTTCCCTAATTCCTTTACTCCTTCTCCTCCGTCACCCCCTCACCCTTTTACCCCGTACTTCCCTCCACTCCTTGTCCGGTTCAATTTATGTTGCAGACTAGTATGCTATGTTGGTGGTGGTCCAAAGGAAAGCACCTACCACACACATACACAAACGCACACTCAGACACGCACTGTGAGGGTGCTGATCCCACTTTCTGTGAACCATGTGGAAGCCATTGCTGTGTAATCTGTTGTAATTGTGTTGTATTTGAGAGAGAGAGCTGGTCTGCATTACCTTCATCACCACGAACGTGTGTGTGTGTGTGTGTGTGTGTGTGTGTGTGTGTGTGTGTGTGTGTGTGTGTGTGTGCATGTGTTTGTGTTACAAGAAGTGCACTGCTACATACAAGAGACAGAGGGAGAAAAAGATGTATTAAAAAAATATTGACAAAAGTAGGGTGAATAGGGAACACCAGCGTAGTGAGACATTATTCACACATTGTCACAGTTTATCTCACATACCTCTGAAACATTTAAATAAGGGACTTACTAACCTAAAGTGCTGGCAGTGCATTAAACATGCAATGAGATCGTGCTCTATCTCTACAGATACATACATTCAGACCAGGACACACAAGCAAACCCATACATACACATTTACACACACAGAGTGTATAATTACACATAATGGATTGAGGGCTGCAAGCACTCTGAGCGTAAATCTAGCGTGAATGTAAGTACACAGTCCTCACTCTGTGTGGTTTACCTGCAAACAAGCTGCAATTACCCATCTAATACGCTGCTTGGTTCAAATGATCATCCAAAGAAGCTTGTATTAAAAAGTGTTACATTATGAGTCAAGAAAGAAAGAGAATAAAAACAAAGAGACCAGTGAACTTGGAATATGCATGTTTTCTAACTTCTGGATGATAATATGTGACCTAATCATGTTAAACACAGAGCTGAAATCATAATAAAACATTCTGAAAGAATGGCCATCAGTGTTGAGACAACCAGACAAAAAAACTGATCCTTTTACTTTAAACTGGAGAAAATGGGATCCGTGTTGTCCTGATATTTCCACCAAGCTTTTCATTCAGAGGTGAATACCATCTCTGCATGTTTTAATTTAAAGGATAGGTTCACATGTATTCAAGTCTGTCTTAAAACAATACTGACGTGACAACACACAAAGGTTGCTGTGATTGAAAGATGATATATTGTGAAAGAATACCCTTTCAAAAGCAATTTAAATATGAGTGATCCACAGTCCTCGTTCTGTGCAAAAATGCATTGTGAAGTTTATCTGAAGCTAATCTGAGGCTTCAGCGGTTTAAGTTAGACTAAACAAGTGGGTACCATCAGAGGTTACGGCCTTTTTTTGTATGAAATTCTTTCTTTATGCTTCAACAGACAACGTGTCCTTGCTGAGCAACAGCACAGGGAATGTAAGACAGCAGACATGTGGTAAAAAGACTAACTTGAACTGAACTTTACACTTAATTTTGGATGGAACAAGAACTGTTGATTTACTTGAAGGGAGCGAAAGCATTGTATTTCCTTTTATAAACAAAACTTTTCCGAATGATTTGAAAGCTATCTTGATCACATAAACATCACACACATAGTGGAGTTAAGTGAGGCAAGGTGGCAACAGTCCTCACAATGCAAAACTCAAAGTAAACCATGTGCATGTCTTGTACAGTGTGCGACGCAGTGCAGTGAGTAGAAGTCAGGTCCGGTGGCTGTTTTGCAGATGAAGAAAAGCAAGAACTTTGCCCAGCCAGCTGTCGGCCTCATCCTCACTGGTCTGAGATCAGCCCTCGTGGGCGAGTCCACAGTGGAGCCTCCCGGTGCATCACTCACAGACCTGCTCACCGGTCAGCCCTGCCAATGCTGCAGTGATCGATGCACTGAGTTCCTGGCTGCACACTCACCTTCATCCATCCTCAGGAGAGAGCTTGAATAGAGAGAACAGAAAGAAAGATGTAAGCATCAAGAGAGAAGCAGAGCCAGAGAGAAGATAGTCAGAAAAAAACATCTCTCAGCGCCTGCAGAGTGAGATAAATAGGAGGGGCAGTCTGATACATGAGCTGATGAATGATGGAGCTAACACCTCCCCCAATAGCCTCCCATCACCTTCCTCTTCTACACACATCCTCACTTCCCTTGTTTATTTATTTACTTCAATAGTGCAGCGTGGGACCAGAGCGAAGAGGTGATGAATGGAACGGAAAGTCATACAGGGCCAGAGCAGCATTTGGACTCTGAGATTGTGTGTGTGTGCGTGTGTGTGTGTGTGTGTGTGTGCGTGCATGTGTGTGCGTGCGTGTGTGTGTGTGTTTGTGAGTGTGTGTTGTTCTTCTATCAATGTGAGAACCAGTTTCAGGCCTTACAACTAACAACATTTTTGCAAGTGATAAAACATTAGTCAGGCCACACTTCTTCCAGCGGTCAGTTTATGATTAGTGGTTAAAGTTAATAATTAAGTTAATAATTAGAGATTAGAAGAAGCAGTAACTATCAGGAGCCAAATGTTGAAGCCAGTGTGGAAAAGCATCGAGATTTAGTTCCTCAAACGCATCCAAAGAAAAGTCTCACTGCACTGACGTCAGTGGGAAAGACCCTAACTGTTCTCTCAAAGTCTAAAACAGCTTGTGGTCTTTCTGGTCGATTTACTCAGAACTTTTACAGTTTTTCTCTTGTGCTTTGGCTTAATTCTTGAACAAGATTTTTTTTTTTTTTTAAATCTCTGAACAATTAGTTTGTTGTTCACAACAGATTTTAATATGTCATTCCTTCAAGCAAATTGCACATGTTGGCAAGTACAATAACCAGTTGCAAAGGGCTAAGTGATCCAAACTGAGAGCGAAAGAGAGAGTTTCTCTTATGATGGCAGTGGTTTCAAACTAAATCCTTACATTACCATGTGCTCATTATAAATTCCTCTGCTCAAGATGAATGAACATGTCTCTGTTGTCCAGGTAATGTGATGTCAGAAAGCGCGGTCCTGGTCCCATATGGACACCACTTCAAGCCCCTGCAGCCTGATGTACTCACACATTTACGCTGAGCATGCAGGTAACGTTGACAACAGTCTCTGAGGGTTCAGTGCTTATAGAAGAGGATAGATACTGAGATTGGTCAGTGGTGACAGCATCATGTTCATGCTGGCTACATGCCAACTCTGCCTTCTTACCCAAAGGCTTGTGTGTGAGTAACTTCAGTTCACTCAATCAAAATTAAACTTTATTCATTCAATGTCTTCCCTCGTTCCTGCGGCAGGAAAACTGGAGCCTTTCCATCAAGTTCTCCGAATTTAACAACAAAACATGTTTTTGCTCTAGAACGACATAGAAGCATTTTATGATCCAACTCTCTGCTAAGGCACCAACACATCATGGTTAAGGTTAGGAAAAGATCATGATTTGGAGTGAAGTAAGTTAAATAAGTACTTTTTAGGTTTGGACCTTTGTCGTCATGGTTACAACAATACACATTTTAGAGAAGGACTGCAGTCAGGGTTAAAGAAAAAAGATATTGGTAGTGAGATGAAAACAGGAAATGAACAGCGGTCGTCTCATTTAATGTAACGTTAATGTAATGTGTTGTTTGGGGGAAACAGCTGATGCTGTTTTTCTTTCTTGGGAGGACAGTCTCCTGATTTCATACATAGTCACTGAAAAGACACAAACATACTTTCGCTTAGGTGGCGCAAACTAAAACGAAGATATGTCTACACTATTTTTTTATTTATTTTTGAAGTTGAATGACTCTAAATTATAAACGTGGGTGAGAATCTCAGTTGTCACACAAACACAGAGACATGCTCAACAAATTGAGTTGTATTTTAACAAACCTTCAGTTACAAAAAAATCCTAGTTTTGAAGACATTTTATTGGGAGTGAAGTCACCTGAATTGAAATCCGGGAAGGGTGTGTTGCTCGGAGACATGAAAGTCGTCTCATCCTCTCTTCCTTGCTTCCTCCATACAGATTTGACGTATAGCGAGTTCCGTCTCAATGTGTGAATTGCTCGGCTCTTTGCACTGACTGGTTTATTTACAAAGCATTCAGAGTGCTATGAAGAATGTGCGTGTGCGTGTGCGTGTGTGTGTGTGTGTGTGTGTGTGCGTGTGTGTGTGTGTGTGTGTGTGTGTGTGTGTGTGTGTGTGTGATTTTCTTTGCTTGTGTATAAATGTTTACATGGCTCAGGAATGTTCTGAAATGTGATCTACTCGCCAGAGAGTGCCAACAGCCACACACACACACACGCACACACACGCACACACAGACAGTACAGCTATGATGAACATTACTGGTTGGGTGTGCTGGTTATACGGTTGGTTAGATCAGTTTATTCAGTGCCTTCCTCCTACATCCACAACTGAACACACAGCACAGCAATGTCCTGGAGAAATGAATTGTCGTTTTACACACAGATACACCCACACACACACACACACACACACACACACACACACACACACACACACACACACACACACACACACACAATATGTCATTATTGTGATGTTGGTTGCATCATGCAAGGCAGAAGGACAAATAATGAATCAGAGCTTGGATATGTTGAATTGACCTCCTATAAAAAAGATTCTGCAGAGCTACAGAGGCACCACTTGATCCCAAAACCTTCACCCCACCCACCCGCGCATGCTCACACACCCATGCACACACACACACACACACACACACACACACACACACACAACCACACACACACACAGGATAGTGGGCCAGGGGTGAGCATGGCTGTTCTGTTTGACAACTAATGAAGCAGGTCTCAAAGACAAGATAGCAATTCCTGCCATTTCCACTCTGAACACAAACACAAACACACACACAGGCACACTGCCATCCATGACTCTGAATAACAATCACAACAAATGAAAGTGGCTGTGAGGGGGAAACTTTCCTCATTGTCTGTTTTAATTTGAGTCTTATTTAACGAGTTGAGAATCAAACGTCGGATAAGGGGGTGGGCGGCGGGCGAGGCGGCGCGCAGAGACGACAAAAGACGCTGAGAGGGGGAGAAGAAGAAGAAAACGACAGAGAGACATCAGACTCCATCAGTCTGAAAATAGAGCAGCTTTTTGTTTCATCCGACACGGAGAGGTGTCGATAATTAGGCTCTGTCAGGTAGAGTGGGGCTGTGTGTGTTCATGTGTGTGTGTGCAGAGTCTTCCTGACAGTATGTGCTGAGAGCACTGTAAATGCATGGGTAATGGTTGTCAGTGTGTGACAGCTATAAATGGCCCTTTGGTTCTCTTCTCAGCACCACCTTGACACTCACACACCCTCTCTCTCTCTTCTTTTCTCATACACACACACACACACACACACACACATCAGCACCTACACTGCTAAGTTAGAGCAAAGGATCTTCATTTTCATGTTCATCGACTTAATTATCATCAGAACCAACACACGCCTGCCTCGCTACTCGAGGGAGTAACACTGAGAACGAGGATGATGGAGGTTCCCATGCAGCTTGTTAACATCAGGTACCTGTAAATACAAAAGAATGCGTGAACCTACTTGACTGGCAAATTATTGTAAATGATTATTTATTGTTACATAGGGAGAGTTTTATTTCAAAGAGACATGAGAGTAGATCGCTGTAATTTGAAAAACAACAGTCACTCATGCAGGATAAACATTATATGAAAACAAAAACATTTTTGGAAAAACTCGTTTGAAAAGTCCTCTTCATTTAAAGGTCATCATGATGTAATTTATGCACGGTGGTTGTAATATAAAGGGCAAAAGATGTTGCTTGGCACTGAAGATTTGAAGCGGATGTTCGAGAAGCAGATCGATGGCAAAGAGTCAAAGCAAAAGAAGGTGGTATTCATTGTGAAAAATACAAGTGAAACAGAGGTTAAATGAACACTGGTAAAATAAATAGAGAAAAGACAAAGCAATAACTTAAAATTGAAGAAAAAAAAGTGGGAGGAAAACCAACAGCTAAACCAGCAAGCTGCCACCCACTCTCCTACTACTACTTTAAGCTATTGTTTTTTCTCTTCTACTGACTATTACTGACTGGGGACGGCTTTCATATCGACTCAGGTCACCACAGGGTGAGCTAAACTGATAAAAATGCTGAGATAAAAAAAGGAAGGAAATCCTTTACATCTTGGGAGGGTGCAATGAAATGCAATGATGCAATGATGTATATGAATCACTGGTGCTTGATCAATTACGTATTATTGTCACGTCCTCACCTTGATTATATTTGTGTAAATGTAGTTGATAGAAACCTACATTGAATCACATTTTATTCAGGCAAAGTTTCAGAAATTAGCTTAAAACTTGGGCTCTATCAACTTTTGTTGATCTGCAGTATCAGTAATGATTTTGAGACACTTTAGTTTGTGTTTTTTTCCTATTATCCAATGATAAAAGTGAAGGAGAGTAAAGCTAATTATAATTCATATAGAGGCTTCTTTCACAGAAGCGATTTTGACATGTCATAGTAAGTAAAACCCAGCTATGACTTATGTTGTGTAAGATGGTAACGACATGGTAAGAGATGACCGACATGGTCATCCTAGAAAAAGGTTAAAGGGCTAATGTCTTGCTTTTGAAAAAGGAGCCCTTTAAAAAAAATGTCTTAGCTACTAAAATAGGTGTCTACACTATCTATCACTCACTGTCTGTGTTCCTCACATAAACGCACACCGTCAGCGAGGTCACAGTTCAGACAGCTGGATATTAACAACACAACTAATGGACTCTCATCTGTTTATTCATAACGGTTTCCTCTATCTTTTTTTCTGTGGGAGCAAGTGCTGTGTGTGCGTGTGTGTGTTTGTGTGTGTGTGTGTGTGTGTGTGTGTGTGTGTGTGTGTGTGTGTGTGTGTGTGTGTGTGTGTGTGTGAGCGCACAGGCAGAGAAGACCGTTTTCAGCGGTTTCACGTTGCGTCTCCGGGGACGCTGTGGTGACTATACCCAGAGTGCTTTGCTGCACAGGCAGGTCTGTGTGGGAGTGAGCTGGTAGTTTTATTACATTACTGTCAGGCACAGAGACCCACTGTAGCCCAGCATCAGGATGCACACTAATCCCCCGCCAACTAGATGTGTGTATAGTGTGTTTTCGTGTATGTATGTGTGTTTGTCCATACCTGCATGTAAAGTGTGTTTGCATATGTGTGTTTCTGTATTTATCACTTAAAATACTACTCTAAACCAATTAATGGTTCTATGATATGTTTTAGAAAGGTCAGTGCTTCTGTAGCTGATTCAATGCAGTCATGTGTATGTGTGTCTTTATAAACCGGAAGGAGAGTGTGTGGCGAGGAGAGCGATGTATGCCGGTGCTTGTGAATGTGTTGTATATGACATGCGTCTACTTCTGATGTCTAAATCATCAACAGGCCACAGGTGCCATCCAACACCTGCTGATGACAGCAGAACGTGCTCATGGGAACTGAGATGCAGATAGAAGAGCATGGATGGACTATTTCCTGACAGCTGGCCAATCATCTCTGCTGAAAACCTTTCCCATGTTGACCTCACCAGACCTCAATCGTTGAGCTGAACTTCAGGACTGCTGCTGGAAAGTTTCTGACTTTCTCCATGGCAGAATGCAATGAAATGGCTCTTTAAGTCTGAATATTAAAGTGGAAATTCAATTCAATTGTGATTGTGAATCTGAAGCATGCTGATATTCAATTATCTGATACAGTATGTCAACACTGTGGCCTATCAACACATTATTGCATTTAATATATATATGTTATTTATACTTTAATGTTTACTTTAGGGATTTTTCAGAATGCAAGATCTTACTTTTTTTAACACTTGTGGTGTAAACATATATAAGTTGAATTGTACATGCATTTTTTTAAGTGTATAATCAGCATTAAAACATAAGTTTCCAACTATCACTGACATGTTAGCTGTTGTGGAAAGAAACAAGATAAACAAACATGTTAGAGGCTGCTGCGTTTCTCCCCGGATTATTCCAAGAGTTCACCACTCTGATGTTCCAGCTGGGATTTTCCAACATTTGACTTGTGTGACATCATTGAATCCAATAATATCCACAGACACAATGCTGCCTGGCAACTGAAAGAGTTCCGAAATCATTTATTCCCTTTTGGGAGGACGATGTAAAACCTGTTGATGGTGTTATTTTAACACCTCCGAAGGCCAGATTCAAGCCGGAAAATAAAAATGTTTACACCTTGATTACACATGTAAATGGTGTCAGTGTTGTAGTGGTTCCTAATCTTTTTGGTTTGTGATGCCTCAAAATAAAATCATAGATAAATGATAAAGATTAACTTTATTACAATTGTCATATACATTCAGGAACATACACAAAATTTGACCTCTGCATTTAACCCATCCTTAGCATTTTTAGAAGCTGTGGTCTTTTATGAAGCCCAACTCGGGGTTCAGTGTCTCGCTCAGGAACACTTGGGGACATGCAGATAGAAGCAGGGATCGAACCACCAAGCTTGTGGTTAAAGGAGGAGCCGCTCTCCTCCCTGACCCAAAGCCGCCCCAAAACAAAGCAATGTCTTTATTTTAATAAACTTGTGCTGGTATTATCTATTAATTCACAAGAAGAAAATCAAAGGATTTTTTTTTTTTTAAATCAACATGATCTTGTGTGGTCAGTTTTACTGTTACAATCATCTAAAAAAAAATCATGTATGTTCATAATTTAATATGTCTAATAAAATGTTCTGACAAACTCTTGTAATATATCATGACATGTTACAATACAGTTACACCGTGGAGTCCCATAACAAAGAACAAAATACCCACACTGACAAAAACTGAGGAGGTTCTTCTGAGGCAAAAATAAAATCTGTTTATTATTAAATATGATAAGAAAGGTTTAAAAAAGCGAGTGAACTGAAATACTGTTTAAGTTGGCAGCAATATATTTAGCTGAATATAACATTATGAGTACGTGCTTTGTTACATTTGTTTTTGGTGGGTTGTTGTATGTTGTAAGCTATGTCTGTGCAATGCTTATCGTTTTTCAACTAGCTTATTGTTCTTTTTTAAATTAATATTAATGAAAGGAGGAGTGGGCCCACTGCACGTACCTTCAAAGCCTGTAAATAGCATTAATGAAACATCAAATGAACAAAGGTCTAAAAGCAAACATTTAATTATGGACATGAAATGAGAGTACTTGAAACAGTCTGTCCGATTTGACTTGTAGCTATATTGTAAATTGTTTTAGCTAGTAGTTTAAAAGTGTGAAATAAAAAATTACATTAGAAGAAAAAAATCATGAACCAAATTACAATAGTTTGAACGCAACGAGCAAAAGATCGATACAAACACAAATGTTGAGAAAATTCTCTTTGAAGCTATTTTCATCTTTTTGGCTTGGCTCCGAACTGAAAATGACTTATTTGCCCTGTGGGAGGGGCCTGTTTCCCAGGGCGACAGTTGGCTGCTCAGAGAGGCAGGTGAGCAGTCGTGAGATGGTATGTTGACGAGTTGTCTAATGCTGTTCAACCCGCCAGGAACGCAGGAAAGTGGCCTTAATGGTTTATCACAATCTATTTTTACAACTATCTGCTCCCAGTGTTTTTATTATTAGCTGCTGCTGTTGTTGTGTGGATCAACAGAAACACAGTCATGTCTAAGTTTCCTTAAACAGTTCCCAGACACACAAAGCTACGTCTGTTAAATGGACTGACGTTTATTACAAGCCCACTCCTCGGCCACAAATAGCCTCGCTGCAGTTTGGAGCTGGAATAGTTAGCTTTTCTCTGTGGTGTGAGCAGTCGTTTTGGAGTGTTACTAATGTGAGATGACAGGTAAACTTGTGAGTCCGTCCCCCATACCAGCGGCCACTGCTGAGACGCTGTGTGAGTGTGTGTGTTTGTGGCGCTGTGGGGGAGTAGCCATCAGTGTGTCCAGGCAGTAATCAGGTCGTAAACTCCATCAGGTTTTGTTTTCTCTGGAAGACTTTGGAGGGACGAAGGGGAAGGACGAAGGTGGGCGAGAAGGAAGGAGGCAGTAAAACTCTGGTTAGCTCTGTCAGCTCTCCTTCAATCAACAGCGAGATGGAGGGGGACAGAGCGAAGCCAGGGGAATTAGGAGGACATAAAACATGCAAGGAGAAAGAGGGGGGGAGTCAAACAGGTTGGCAGAGAGCAAGAGAGCAGCAGGACAAAACAATATATGGCTTCTTTGGGGTTTAAAAGTATTTGTAAAAATGTTTTATAGAATTTTACAGCCTTCTGTGGTGGCAGATGGTTGGAGTCTGACACATGTGACAATAAATAAGAATTATTAGACTGGAGTCTGGTGGGGGGCTTCTGTCCAGCAGTCGCAGCCCTGCATAATCTCTGTCATCACTTGTCTCTAGTTTGTCAGTAGCAGCAGACACATGTGGTGCACTAAACACACACACAAACACACACATACTCTCTGCAGACTTCAGAGGTCATCTTGGGGGGGGAGGGAGGGGGCATTGAAGCAAAAGAGGGGGCTGATGATAGGTCGAGGTTATGTGTGTGTGTGTGTGTGTGTGTGTGTGTGTGTGTGTGTGTGTGTGTGTGATGATGATGATGATGATGACGATGATGATCATGATGATACAGAGTAAATGGTTATATCTGTCAGGTTAGGTGGTGTTCACAGCAACTGTTGTGATGAAAACACCATTTAATTTCAGTGAGAGAGACACTGGATATTATTACACACACACACACACACACACACACACACACACACACACACACACACACACACACACACACACACACACACACACACACACACACACACATACACACACACACACACACACACACACACACACACACACACAAGATAACATACACCTGGTCAAATACGCAGCAGGGTTTTCTAATCTTCCGCTATAAGAGACAAGATCCAGCTGTTTTCTTATATGTGTGTGTGTGTGTGTCTGTGTGTGTGTGTGTTTGCATGCACGTGTGTCCTTCCTGGAGGACTAATTGTAACTGGACCCAGTCATGAAGCTTTTCAGAGCTTCCTGTTGTGACTCCTTTCGGGGGTCAAACACTCATCTCCCACATAGTAACCCAAACAACAGAACAGTCCGCAGTGTAGCTCATATCAATATCAAATCAGACTGAAACTAAATGTATGTTACACCCCCGGTCTGATCACTGCATGCCAGTAAAACCTTGGTAAAAGTTGAATCGATAACAAGATACTTACCGGGTTAATAGGCCTTTTTCAAATAGGACATTTTGACACGTCAAAGTAGAAAAAGCTGAGGCAAATAAAAAAGCAACTCTTAAATGCCAATAAAAAGGCTACATTTTTTCTTCAACTTCCTCTTCTTTCAATAGGCAAAAAACTAAATTCACTTGACAGTGTCTGTCAAAGCATCCCTCATAATTCCTGCAATCAATTCCCCCTTTTGAAAAGCCCAGTTTTTAGGTTCACATTCAAGAGAAAGAGATGTGTTATACAAATGGTCTTAGAGTAGATATTAGTACAGCCTTCCAGTATAATTACTGTTTATCAGTTTCTCCAAATCAATACGTTGATCATATATTGTCTCTGTCATGGGCATTACATTTCAATTGCTGTTAGTTTATCTGTCAGCAGGTCAGCGGCAGCTCAAAATCTGATTGGTTCAGACTCCACATCTCTGGCCAAGGAACAACTGACTATATGTTGCTCATTTGGGATCTCTGCTTTTTATTTATTTATTATTATTTTTTTGCCATTAGACTAACAGATAGAGACCACTAAATTAAAATGCAATGGTTGCAGTTTAAAGAGATAAATAAAATAAAAAACTTGCATATACGTTTGGTTGTATATTCAACCAAATGTATTGTTGTTTGGGATACAGAAAGATGTATCTCAACCCTGTTTTCAGATGCAAAAAATACAGACTTTGAGAATATGAGTAGATAATGAATGTACTTTTGTGAGTGGTATTAAAGAATGAGTTATCTGTTGGCACCTGTTAAAAGGAGTCCATCTTCACTGATTTATTCACTGATTATCAGAGACAATAATAAACATTTACAAATGTTTCAGCTTTCATATCAAACAGGCTGTGATTCATTCTCTGTCAGTGTAAAAAGCAATTAAGTTTTTAACAAAATCAATTTTTACATCTCCAGGTCCCCCACCACCTCCTCTTTATAGCATATATTCATGCACAAACAAATACACACACACATACACATATACACACACACATACATACACACACACACACACACACACACACACACACACACACACATACACACAAACATACCCCCTCATGATATCTGACAGTCAATGTTTGAAGCTGTAAAGATTGTCAGGATGTGTTTTTGCCAGAAAGCCCATGGGCCTCATTTAAGAACAGAGAGGTGCTTTCACATGTTAAACAAAGTGTGTGTGTGTGTGTGTGTGTGTGTGTGTGTGTGTGTGTGTGTGTGTGTGTGTGTGTGTGTGTGTGTCTCAGGGAGTACAGAGGCTTGGCATCAACAGTTCAAAAAAAGAAATAGAGGCATATACAGTACAGTATAGGGGTTGTGTAGAGTGGGAATTTGTGTTTAACATAATGGTGAAGAAGTGTAATGGGTGAAGACAAACATGAGGGTGCCAAAGCAGAACATACAATACGAAACACTATATGAGAAGAGTTAAATGTATCTCACAGATCTAAAGAAGTTGGTGCAACTTGAGAACCTTGGGAGCACAAATTAAAATATCCTACATGACCCAGAGGCATTTATTCATTCCCAGAATTCAATTAATTTTGTAACAAAAATCATGTGAATGTCAGTCACTTCAACCAAACTACAGTGTATTACTTAAAATATAATTATTAATCACACAAGACCCGGTCTTTTCGGAAGGTACACACAAAGAAGTTAAGTATATCATTCAATTTGTGTTATATATGACACATAATGTTGTACTTCTGAGGAAAATGAGGAGGGAACTATTAAACAAAAGAGATAAGTCTGTTAAGAATACAGAGCAAATGCTTTGAATTAAAGTACTAAGACTTGCTTCAAAAAACATGATCACAACTGTCAAAATGAAGAGAAATTAAGAAAAAAACACATGAATTTAAAGGTTGACATTTCTTAGTATATTTGTAAAAAACTAACTTTAGGTTAGATTGCACCTTACCAACTGAAAATGTCCAATAACTTTGGCACAATGCTCAGCATAAAAGTAGTTTGAAGGATTGAAGGTCCGAGTTAGACATGAAAACACATGCACGCACACACACACACACACACACACACACACACACACACACACACACACACACACACACACACACACAGGGAGACGCAGAATGTCTAGACCATTCAGCTGCAATGAGACCCTAAATCTCCACTCTGCATTAGTTAGTCTGTTCACGAAAATTATGGTATAATCAGCCTAATTTGTTCAATTCAGTGTGTCCCCCTCGGTAAATCCCACTGACACACACACACACACACACACATGCACTCTCCCCTTCCTCCCTACGATGATTATAGTACACCTCACTCATGGGTGGCAGCCCTGCCATTTCACTGTGTTGTAGTTGTGGTTAGTTTAGTTGAGGTTAAGTCAACACTATAAATTACTACAGTATGTAGTACTGGCATGATAATACTGAATTGTGTGTGTGTGTGTGTGTGTGTGTGTGTGTGTGTGTGTGTGTGTGTGTGTGTGTGTGTGTGTGTGTGTGTGTGTGTGTCTGCGTGTGCGTGTACGTTTTTGTAAATAAGAGACAGAAATAGAGACAGACTGGTGGTGTAAGGCAACAGTGTGTGTGTGTGTGTGTGTGTGTGTGCGTGTGTGTGTGTGTGTGTGTGTGTGTTACAGTGCCCTGCATCAGCAGCAGCCCTCGCCCTAATTGAGCAGCAGTTGTGTGTAATGGCTGTGATATTTATCAGGGCAGCTAGGTCAGGTATGATAACGATCTGGGTTGCCAGGTTTGGTCTCGGGGTTTACAGGACATGGTCTTATCTCGTGAGCCTCTGCACTTATTATGAAGCCTGTAATGAGTGACAATAACCACTTAATGGAGCAAAGGAAGGGGAGTTGTGTGTTTTGGTTCATTCTCACAGAACTGAAAGTCTATTATTTGTTATACTACAGGTCTGAGAGCCTTACAGTTTAATTTTTAAGTGGTATTACTGCTAGAAGCAGATCAGGTTTGAGTAGTTTGTGGAGTTGAAATGGATGAAGCTATTGTAGCTTATTAGCTGTATTGCACCATCCACTTTTATTTAATCTCCTTTGTCGTAGTAAAAACTGCTCCACAAGAGGAAGGGTTTGCAGACAGTTATGAGACGGGAGTCGGGAGATGGAACTGCGTTTTGAATAAAATATCCTAAAATATTCTTCATGTTATCCAGTGCAACAGTGTGGCTGTAGTCATATTTGGATTACATGGTACAGAGGAGTAACTTCTTTCAATCTTCCAATCAAACTTCTTCAATTTCATACTTCCTTGAGGAGGTTTTTGACTTTGTCGAAAAAGCGCTGCTGGGCCAAATGGGATATGGAAACACCTTTGCTTAATGAATTCTGACTTAGCGAATATTTAACTCCCTTAGGGTGACGTTGATATACTTTCTTCATTCATACCTCACTGAAGATCATAAAACAAACTGGTCTCAGACTGACAGTCTTAATCCTTTGACCTTTTTTCTCCCAGTTTACTGCAAACATACCACATGCACACAGACACACGGAGGTTTAAACGCAGCGCTCTAATGGTTTCCATAAAGTGTTCATCAGTCTGTGGCCTGGAGGGAATGATTGGTAAGTCATACTGTTGAACTTGGATAGCGGCTTGGGGCTAAGATCAGGTCCAGGGCGAAGCATAGGGGCAGCTGCAGCCACTCATTTGTGGCCACCCAGGACAAGCTTGTGAGTGTGTGTGTGTGTGTGTGTGTGTGTGTGTGTGTGTGTGTGTGTGTGTGTGTGTGTGTGTGTGTGTGTGTGTGTGTGTGTGTGTGTGTTACTAAGTGAAAGGCAGGACAGCTGCAGAGGTCTATTCATAGTGCACTGATGTCTCTGATGAAGACTGATGTCTCTTTCCTGCACTGAAAACCTGCCATCCCTCCATCACCATGACTTATTTCTGTCAGCTCTACCGTCATCGTTCTTTTACTGTACAACTTCAGCAACAATCCCATCATCTTAGCGCACCATCTGTGTAACTGCTTCTTGGACAGTAGAACTGTTTTTTTCCCCATATGATTGCTGTAAGTGCAAGATACATAGAGATAAATAGCACTATCCAGGATTACATACAAACAGCAGCATAAGTATTTATTCAGAGTTGTGTGTCTGGACACCTGACGAATGTAAGTCCACTCTCCTTTAAGCTCTGTTAACTCCAGAGAAAACTATTTGGCTCATTATAGATCGTCTGTGCCTTTGCCTGATTTGGTAATGAGCATGTAGGGTACAGTGATGTGGACAGTAATCAATGCTATGTTTCGTCTAAAACAGCTGACGAAGCTGAAAACGACACTGATGAGAAGGATCAGAGTGAACCACACAGTAGAGTTCTGTCCTAAAAAAACAAAACAATGAGCTGAAAGATACTAAAACAATTCATAGAGCTGAGGAGAACTACAAGGTAGACTGATAAGCCACTGATGAAACCTTTTTGTGTTGTGTTTTTTGTTGTGATTTTATTTTGTAATCAAAATTAGCTTGGAATCATTCAGTCGGACAACAGAATTTATAAAACAATAATGCAAAACTATCTCATCATCACAATACAATTCAACAGAAAAGCCATGATACAAGTCCAGCCCTTTCATGGATACCTTAAATCAAAAGATGATACACATGGATGCCAGAAAAATAATCTCACCAGCCACAATCTTCTCTCGTGGCATCCCTCTTGTGTTTTATCGTTTTATCCTCAACGAGGAAGGTTGACACCCCACGAAACTTGGGAAAGTACTACTCTCCCATCTGTCACCCCATGCTGCATGCTTCTGATGGCCCTCGAGGGAAATTTGACCTTGAAAAGGGAGCGGCTTCTCTGCACAATATCCTACCATTAGTTGCGATATTGCAAAACTGGGCCCACGTCTATTCTAGCGGTTTCGACTGGTTGCATCAGGAATCTGTTCTCTAAACACACAACATGTAATTAGGTGATGTATTGTGTGGTCCTGTCCATCCGTGTGTACATACATTCTATCTATCTATCTATCTATCTATCTGTCTATCTCTCTATCTATCTATCAACAGGAGTACACATGCCTGTCGCTCTTGCTCATTTTCCTACAGCCTCTTTGCACCCTCCCTATGGTCTATAGGTCCACAATTGCCAACACACTCATTAGCACCAAGACACACTCACTCACAAAAACACACACACACACACACACACACACAAACAAGCCACAACTTGCCCAGCAGATACACATTTAACCATGATGCCTCAGGGGACAGCCTGAAGGTAGCCGGAGGGTAGAAAACCGAGAGAGAAAGAGATAGAGGGAAGAAAGAACAGTGCAAACATCTAAGGTCACATTCTTCCTGGTGCAGCGAGCTTCCCTCTTTGATTAAAATGGATTTAAGTTTTGTAACAATGATTAGTGTTAAAGATTATACTCCTTGCTCTGTGCATTTGTGCATGAACTCATACATACCCACATACAGTATCTTGGCTTCATAACGCTGACAGACGTCGTTTTGTTCACGTAAGCCACATTCTTCCATATTTGGGCATCGTTCCCATTTCCTGCTATGAATATGTATGGGAGTGGATGGAATCTACCATAAGCAGAGCTCTTCACGCACACACACACACACCTGAATACCACCGAGTGTTAAGAGATGTACATCAACACTTGTGTGTAGCTGAACAAACAGAAACTATTTAAATCTATCTAAATGATCTCATAGATGTTCAAGTGCTCAAGCTAACACTTCAACATTACTGTAGATACTGCATGTTGAGTGACAGTAGGCAACTTATCCAAATGGAAATTGAGGTTATATTTATCAATAAATGTATGGATGGATGATATTTTGCCGATGAACATCACTGTGAGTGGAAACAAGGTAGTCATATGGTAAATCAAAACAGTGGAATTTTTTTTTTAACTGCTGTGTAAGTTTTAATAGAATAAACTTTTTTTTGTGGTTGTATTGGCAGATCTGACATAATTTGACTCAAATCTGACTTGAGTATCAATTTGACTGACTAATTTGGTTTCAGACTAAATGCAAAGCAAATTTCATAAACCGCATATGACATAAACACTCAACGTTAGGACGCAAGCGAACACAAGCAAAAAATATATATGTTTATCCTGACACATCATGTCTCCAATTCCTGAACTTATGGAGATAAGAAGGACTTGATTTGTTATGTGGAGAGACACTGGGTTCCTGTGCCTGTTTACTTTGGCAAAATTGTATTCATCTTGACGGGGATAATGTTTTTATTCTATTAAAAAATAAATATGGTATTCCCTATGTTCATGATATTTTTTCATTTCAAATCACTGCTGGACTTTATTCTCATTTAACTCAGTTTTCCACCTATGACTTGAGGCTTCATAGCTGTGTGGCAGATATAAGTTCAAATTCAGGAGACAAGCAGAGTCAGAAAAAGTTAGAAACACCTCTGACATGTTAACACACTTGGAGGTGAGGTGAGTAACCACAGCTCTCTGTATCCACAGTGATTAGTGCCATAGCAACTTCCTCACTTCACCTCAGCACAGCATCTCACAACTGGAAGCACACACTCACACACATACATGTACAAACATACAGAGAAAACTTCTGTTTGAGTAACATGCATGTTACATACACGCACACATTCACTCTGTTATGCTGTAATGTGTGATAGTGACAGAGCATCATTACAGAAAGACAAAGCAAACTATTTTTGTTCGGCAAAAACAAAACAGGATTCAACACTTTGTTGCATTCTGTTTGGAGACAAAGTATAAACAAGCAGTATAATTATGGGCTTATTTGAGACAAACAACCAGTGTCTTTGTGTTTGTGTGTCTGTCTGTACGAGTGTGCGCAAACACGACTAGGTTCTCTATCAGGGATGAGATGAGAAGTAAAGGATGAAAGATGCTCTGTCTTACTTTGGCAGATGACAAATAAATGACAGCACACACACACACACACACACACACTCACTGATACACACATGAACCCATATATACACTTGTGTAAAAAAAAAAAAAACACACACAAGCAAGCAAGCACGCAAACACACACTCCAAACAAATTTGTTTGAAAAGTGACACTTTTCACATTGTCATTACACCGCTCACGGCTGTCATTTTAGTGTTTCTCATCAGTACATCACAAAGACAAAAATGTGTTCACACACACACACACACACACACACACACACACACACACACACACACACACACACAGTACCATACCAAGCTGACAAATGTGGAAAAAATCATTTTAACACAAACAGCGAACGTACAGGCAGGGAGCAACAAAAACCTTGTGTGTTTCTACAAAACAAACTGCCTTTTTTAGTTCTGATGAAGCTCCAACAGCAAGCGCTAATGAATACAAACACTGATGTGATGGATACAAGGATGTATGTTCATATGGGGTAATATTAGCATCAAAAACTGTCAGATTTATTTTCTCAAGGGAGTGAGTCACCACTAGCATTAATATGATGGGTTTTAGTGTAAATATCATACAGCATTCAACACTCTGATATGTCAGAATAGTTTACGTCCACAAAGGAATGTTTTTCAGAACATAAAGGAGTTGTGTTTTGTTAAAAGTCCAACAAAATTTCAGGACTAATTAGTGCTTAGTGTTTTTTTTTCTTGAGCTGTTTTCTTGAAATGTATCAACAAATATCTTCATTTGACGTATCACTGGTGAGCTCAGTAAATCAACTTAAACATGGGATTATGTATTAAACACAGAATTATGTGTCTTTAACTATTCACATTCATATAAACTAAGATAATTATCTTTTGATTAAAACCATCACAAACTCACTGTAGTGCATGTTACCACAAAACTGGCTTGTAACTATAATTTTTTAATTTCTTTCCAATTTTTGATCCATGAGTTACAACTCACAACCGCCAAGCCTGCAATGCAAAAACACAGAATCATAAGTAAGATTGATCTTTTGTTGGCTCAAATTTCCCTTGTTCTTCTGGAGTAATTGTGCCCTTTTTGATACAGAAGGAAGCTGAAAGAAAATGGGTGAGCGTTGGGCGCTCCACTTGAGTCTCTGATCACAAGCTCACTGCTTCTTCTATCCCTCGCCTTTGCTCCAACTACCAAACTGCAGTGTTGCATTTTTTCAACATGAAAAAAAGACGGAAAACAGGCAAAAAAAAAATTGAGCAATGTCGTTCTGTAACCCTGTCAAAATGGGGTTGAACTGTAAAGTTTCTGCATATATTTCCAAAACGAATCCCTATACTTTTTTTTATTTTAAGTCTATGAGTCTTTATTTAGATTTTCTGCAGCTGTAAAGATCAGATAGAGTTGCTTCAAACTAAGCACAGACATCTATTTCATTGTATTTAAAATGCTGTCTTGCATTACATTTTTCGGTAACATTTCGGTACACTGAAGGAGGCGATGGACAGAACCATACTGCCCCCTGTTGTGTCAGACAGATCATGGCACCAACACAAAGCAACTCTCAAATAAAGACTCAGGAAGAATCCTTTTTATTGGCTTATCCAGGTGAGATGTAATCATTATGACAAGAAGGTATATGACTTTTACCTCTCGGAAAATCTGGAATAGAAGACATATTCATATCTTTGACTTTAGTAAATGTACCAAAACATTCAAATAACTCCATTTCAAGTTAACGTCTTGCAATCATAATTATACTTACTCAATTGATATATTATTACATAAGTTATTATTAGATTGCTGCAATGATATAAAAGCAGAATTTTACTGTTGCAGTGGACAAGGTGGAGCTGGTTTTAACTACTTTATATACAGTTACGTAATTTAGGCCAGAGGTCGGGCTTTCAGAAGGGTCACGCGATAAAGGGTGATAGAGGGGTCGTTAGTTTATCAATGGGCCACAAAATAATAAGAAAAAGAATCTGCAACACAAATATGTGTGAAATATTGGATGATTCTACCTCTTTGTGCTTCAGCCAGTTGTTTAAATGAACAAATCTGAGAGGTTTGGATGGGCAACGTGGTGTGTCAACTAACAACTCATATACATCTGAAATGTGACAACTGCTTTTTTCTTGTAAGGTGTCATGAGCCAAAAAGTCTGGAAGACACATATTTAAGGAATTTTATTTTATAAGCTTATTATATGTTTGTTTTTTATGTAAATATAAAAAGTAACAGCTGTCAAATAAATGTAGTGGAGTATTAGTATAAAGTAGCATAAAATGGAAATACTCAAGTAAAGTACTAGTAGAGTACTTGAGTAAATGTACCTGGGAAACTACATACTAACTAACAAATGCAGCTCCAGAAATTGTGAATTGTGTGTGTACTTTCATCGGTTCCTTTAAGATTGTAAGTTACTTTACCACAAGCAGGGTTGTACTGTATAACCCCACATTTCTCAATTCTTTCTTTCTTTCTTTCTTTCTTTCTCTCTGCTACAGGACAAAGTTAGCTGGCCAAGTTTGGAAACATGTAGCAGTCAAGAGAGAGAGAGAGAGAGAGAGAGAGAGAGAGATTCATAGAGAGGGAGAGATGGATGCACACACTGAGAAGAAGGAGACGAAGTACCAATGAAAAATAGTAACCTGACGGATGAAGAACGAAAACAGAGATGTGAATGGAGAGATTGATGACCGGCTGAGAGAAATATAGAGGCTAGAAGGAGGGAGATGGGTGAGACGAGTTAAAGCTGGCAGCAAAAGTGAGTGAGAGGTTGAAAGAGGGGGATGAAAAAGTAGAGGAAAGGTTCATCTCTCTGCCCCTTTTCCTCTCAATCCCCTTCTCTCTGTCTTTCTCTTTTGGCCAGTTGACAACTCAGTAGGAGTCAGACTACCATCTGTCTATTGGAGAGGAGTGAGCAGCCCTCCACCTACTTCTTCTCCTCCTCCTCCTCCTCCTCCTCCTCCTCCTCACATCCCTCCTTATCTCCCTCCATTTCTCCTCTCCCTCCTCTGCCTCCTCCTCCTCCTCCTCCTCCTCACGCAACTCTTCATTCTGACAGCATGTGAGAGAAATAAAACCAGACAGAGCCAATTGACAGACAGGATACTAATAAGCTAATATGCTAATCCTGCTTTGCACTTGTATGCTATCTGTGCTGTTATATAGTGTATGTGTGTGTGCATGCTTATGTGCTTGCATTTGTGTGCGTGCGTGTGTCTGTGTGAGTGTGGCAAGGCCTAGCCCCTGGGTAATAAAACAATACAAAGAGAGCTTTAGGCCTGCTGGGCCCGCAACAGCACTTGAATACCAAATCAGCCAGCAGAGATCACTGGGGGAAAAGTGTAGTGTGTGTGTGTGTGTGTGTATGTGTGTGTGTGTTTGTGTGTGTGTGTGTGTGTGTGTGCGTGTGTGTGTGTGTGTGTGTGTGTGTGTGCAGTAGTGAGACAGATAGCAGAAAGCGGCCTTGTTTTTCCAGTGGTGACCGTTGTTTGGTAACTCCCGCTTCTAAAAGTAGGAGAGCAACTTCGCAACAGCTCTGGGCACAGATGGATGAATTTCTAAAAAAGAGAGGAAGATTGATGATGATGGGGGGGGTTGGGAGCATGAAAAGCAAACAAGAACCGGGATTTAAAAAAAGATATAGAGCATACAGCGCCATAGAAAAGATTGCACAGTTAAAACGCTATTTCTAACAGTTTCACTTCTCTGTTTGTCGACACACACATGTTCACATATACGAACACACCCATTGCTTTTTTTTCCCTCTCTCTCTCACCCTTGTCTGTCAGCCAGCCCTTGCCATAATGGACCATACACACAATTACTACTGATTAATATACCACTTAACATTTTGACCCCGCTCATGCAACACACACACACACACACACACACACACACACACACACACACACACACACACACACACACACACACACACACACACACACACACACATATACACATCACTTAACATTCTGGCCTTGCCCTGGTATCATTGGCTTTTCAGGTACCCAGCATGCTGCAGCGACGCTCCAGGGCAGCCCCGCTGAGACCACTGCTGTCTGAAGAGGAGAGTAAAAGTGTGTGCGTGCGTGCGTGCGTGCGTGCGTGCGTGCGTGCGTGCGTGCGTGCGTGCGTGCGTGCGTGATGAGATGAGAACATGCCGGTGCCAGCCCCCTGAGGGACGACCATCCAGTCCAAGTCCTCAGGGAGCCTTGACACTTTAGGAATGGCACTACAGTGGGCATCATCGCAGCCAAGAGGCCCAGAGGGATGGAAGGAGAGGGAGAAAGAGAGCGGGGAGGTCGATTGGGGAACAGTGAGGCTCAATCATCATCAAGGGCCCCAAAGGGAGGATGGACTGCTGTATGTGAAAGGTGGATAAAAGACTCGAGAGTGCAATAAAGAAGGGGTAGGTGCAAAGCTGTCAAGATATCTCTACATCAAACAGGTTCTTGTTCAAAACTGAACTGCAGTCAAACTAATCACTTCCTATAGTGGCAAAAATATTACATTTCATATTACGTTTCAACCAAAAAAATATAATTATGAATACTATTGAATGTAAACCTGTGGAGTTGGATATGTTGAGTCAACATCAGCTGTTTAATGAAATGTGTTTCTAAAGCAACAAAACTTAAGCATGCAATAACAGATTTGTCGGGCAGTGGAAACAAGTTGTGAATAAAACACTGACATATCATCACATTTTAAGGTAATATTGCATACTTGTTAGCAAACAGTGGCTTATTTGCATATCCAGTTATGAAGCAAGATTGCCATTCATTTGGAGTCGTGTTTGTGTCCATCTGCTGAACGTAAATCTTCATTCTCTTTTAACTCTGCTTTTAGTCTCCACCATCTCCTGAGGGAAATATCTGGCTCTTAAGCTGCTAAATGCTCCACTATGTTCACCAACTAGTCACTAACTGAGCTTTTTCAGTCAAAAGAGTGAACCACAATACGTAAAGTTGCAGCTCGACAGAAATTATGAACTGAAAAGACTTAAAAATAGATAACATCAGTCTTCTGGTAGAAAGTCCTGACCCCCACCTCGCCTCCCTCTTGCTTTGTGTGTTTCTTTTTTGGTCTTTATGCTATGTCATCACACTCCCTGAGCATTTTCTCTGGGCGTCTAATAGTGATGCGGATGGGTTTATGTTGTAGTTACTTGAAGAGTGCATGATGCCTGATCGGTATCAGACAGCTGGAGGCAGGACAAAGCGTCAGTATTTCACGCCCTGAAAATGACAACAAGCTGGTAAAGACGGTGTAATACTGCTGTGTTCTGCACGGTTAAGGCAACAGTTGGTCATCACAACATTTAAACAAACAGGCGTTTGTTAAGTTGCTTTGACAGCTCACGTTTAGACTGTTTGTCTCAGGCAGACAGTAAGCCTGCACACTCTGCAGTGCAAGACCTAAGCAGCACTTTATTTCACCACAAACAGGCTCAATTTTGTAAACTATCCACTTTGGTATGGAAGTGAGCTGAGAGCAAAAGGATGAAAGCACCACAAGCTACTGAGGGAGTTAAATGATATAAAGAGAGAGAGAAAAGACAGACACATTATAGAGATAAAAGGTTTGAATGTGGCATAAAGGTAGCGGTGAGGGAGTTCAGATCAAGGTGTGAGGATCACAAGGGAGAGGCAGGGATGGTGTGACAGTGAAGGCTGGAGGCAGGGTGTGAGTCAAAAATATTAATCAGAGGAGAAACATAGAGAGGGGTATTAATTATATTCAGGGCACTGATGTGAAAACACCACAGGCCTGATGTTCTCATGATGGAGACATGAACATTCACATCACACAAACCCAAGAGGGTTACCTGGTGCTGGAGAACTGTGATGGTGCGACAGCTCAGTCCCAAAGTTTGTGTTTGAAGAAAAGAGTTGAAGAATGCATGAGCTTTAGAAGTTGAGGAAACTGTATTTAGTTGTTTTTTTTTTTATCTTTGTTGGCTACAGTGTGGGCAGGTTTTCCAACTGTCTCTATGTTGATTCGTTTTGACGAATGGGAAAATAATGATAAAAATTGTTTTTTCTGTATTTTATAAAACATTTTACTCTATATTCTATATTTTATATTTTATATACATATCGAGACCATTAACATAAGTGAAAGTAGCAATACTGCAGTATGAAATACATCATCACAGTAGTATTCTATTTAAAAGTACATAAGTATTAGTAATAAGATACAGTTTAACACAGGACCAGGTGCACTTTGCTAACACGTCGCACGCGTGCAGACAGGATCAAGAGAAATTGCAGCTTAAAATGTATCTACAGAGGTAGAACATTTCTGCAAGACATCTGAATTTTAAAGAACTGTAAAAGGGAAAAAAAAACTATATATAAAAATATCAACTTCTGCAACTGCAATGAAAATGAGTCACAACCAGTGCAACAACATGAATTGCAAACTTGTCTTTAAAAAATGACTTTCATATACTACTAATTTGTAACATACAATATTATCACGATACTTATATTCTTACGATTTTAAACACACTATATGTAGTATATCGAGATATATAGTATTGCGATATCAAACATCGCGATATGTTGCGATTTATTACATTATTTTATTCTTCAACTGCAAATTCTGCAGTGTGTCAACATCTGTTTTATCTAATAAGATCATATTTTTTACTTGGTTCACCTCTCTTCATTCATTTTTATTGCAGCAAAATAGTTTTGTCAGTCAAGCAGACAGACTGACCAACACTATCATAAAAACTTGTGATAAATGTTGTATCATACACTCGACAAACTGAGCTGTTTGTATTACAGTCCACAGACTCCACCAGGAAAAACTCTACATCCTAAAGTGGACTGAAAAAGCAATTTTTACCAAAAGGTTTACTTTGTATTTGCAATTAGGGATTTTATTATATATTTTTTAAATACATTTTAATATCACAATTATTGTCTATTTCCCTTTCATTTGTTTAAGTAATCTATAGTAGTGATTTGCATAAAAACACACATTTCAAATGATTAGGAAATTAAATATTCAATTTTTATTGATAAAAAATCTTTGCATCAGTAGCTTTAATTATGTATTATAAGCTGTTCAGAGCTATTGTTAGGAAGTTAAACAGGTCATAATTCCTTCCCTGATATCTATTTATGTTGCTGTGAAAATATCTCCAGGAGTGACGGTTCCCTCTGTATTGTTTACAGCAACGCTTCATGTGAGTGGCAGGACTCTCTCAAACATACCAAACAAACCCGGCGCACACACACACACACACACGTGTTTCGTGACACACAAACATGTCCTCACGCAGGACACCACAGATGTCATAGCTTCTTCAATTCTTAAGGTTGTGATTTAAATAACCGCAGTTATGGCCAAAACGGTTGGTCCCGACATCTGTAATTGCAATGTTAATAGTTTATATAATGAAAGGTCGATACTTTTGTGTATCGTTACAACATTGCCAGGCAAAATATTGCGATACTATGGTTGATTTACAACAGCAAATACATGATGTAGGAAAAGGAAGTGCCGCCCAGATTATGTTCTCCACCAGAGGAAGTGATTTAAATCAGTGTTTCCTAAACTTTATCTGGAGACCCACTTTTTAATAATGGCAAACCATTGTGACCCAATTCATAACAGGCCTTATGTATAAATCGTGGGAAGAGTGATTTATACATAAGGCGTATATGACCGTTCCTAACGTTTTTTAGGGCAATTTCCACATCACCTTGAATAGGTAAACCAGCCATTTCAAAGAGATGTACAATTGATAAATCACAACTTTGTTTTATGCAATGTTATATTGAAAACACATTATGTTATAATACATAATACATTATAGATTTGTTCAAATAAATGGATTTCGGCAGAGCTAACAGGTTCTCAATTTTTTCTCTCATCAGTTAAACAAACTGAATGTACGCTAGCCTTCATATTAGATTCAATGTTATAAGTAGGCTTCAGTTTATTCGAACAGTGAGAACATGCCTCATGTGGCTCGAAGGTGTACTGCTGATATGATTGGTAAATAAAAGACTACGATAGAAATTCTCCAAAATATGTTTGGCAACCCTAAAGAAATCTCTTGCGACCCACCGCAGACCCAGTGTTTGGGAATGACAGTTTTAAATTAACATATATATGGAAAATCACAAAATGTTTAAACTGAACATATCTGCATAATATTTATTTGTTTTACTATTATACGGTATCTGCTCATAGCTAATAAAGCATGATTTAACTTTTTTCTGGTTATATTTAGGCTCACAGCATTCGGTTAAGGTTAGAGAAAGATTGTGGTCTTCCTAAAATAAACGTAAAAGTCTAAAAGTCAGAAGTGATTTGAAGCTTGAGACAGGATGTTTTTATCACAGTAGCACGTAAATGTGAATCTCACACTGAAATAAACATTGCCAGGCAACATAATTAAGGCAGCAATTACATTTCACTGCAAAATTGTAAGTTAATAGTATAGAAATGTTAACACTTTAGACATCTACAGTTTAACAACAAAAATATTAGTTTAAATATTAGAGATAAAATATGAAGGTTGAATAGAACTCATGTGGTGAACAAAGCTGTTGTGTTACAGAGTTTTGCGAAACGTGTTGGAAACTATGTGTGGAGCCCACTAATGATAGATATTGACTCTATTGTGACTGGTACATTGTTTATCCCACTTATTTATTTATGCACAATTGATGTGTGGGTTCAGCTGAGTTCCTACAAACACACACAGTGAATGAGCGAGGCAGAGAGATCAATATGCAACATTAACACAAGGTAGTCTTTAATGTTATTTTCATTTGCAAAACACAAACACACTGTTTATTTCCATTTCCACAACCCTCATTCTCTCATGATTGATATCTCTCAGTGTAGCTGTCTCACCCACACTACCCCCCATCCAAACACACACACACACACACACACACACACACATCACACCCGACCTGGCCCTCTCTTTTCTCCCTCTCTCCTGGCTGTGTCAGCAGCAGCAGCACCAGCACTACTTGGGTCTTTGTGTCTCCTTCATATCATCTTGTTAAAAATTAAAGTGATTCTACTTCCCTCCATCTTTCTCTGTCTCTAATGCTAATCTGTTCCCTGTTGGACCAGTATGCAGATGAGCCGCAAATACTGCGGAGCCTGATGAATAGTGATGAGGCTACAACACACACACACACACACCTGAGCAGCCTTGGAATGCCCTGTGGTTTACCTGTCTGTCTGTCAATCAAAGCAGTGACCGAGTGAAGGAAGGTTTGTGTGTCTGTGCGTGTTTGTCCCTGAAATCACTCAAACCATGAAATTGGAGTTAATCCAAAAAGATCCAGAAAGTCTGTAATTTTTTTAATATAATTTTATTAGCAATGGTCTTTTGTCTAATAGTGTGTTTCATTTACAGATGCCTGCTACTTTGTCTGTGAGCAACAAATGTAGATGTGAATATCAAAATTTTCCTTTAAAAGACAGTTCACATGGTGCCTGTGTTGCAGATAAATTAATTAGTTTTTTGTTTTGTAACAGTTGACAGTACAGACATCCAAACATGTAAAAATCTGACATGACTTGAGTGTTGATTGGAGCACAAACAAAGAAGCTAGATGTTTATGATTATTAGTCCGTTTATATGAAGATATGTCAACTACGAACTATGATGTGTTTTCAGTATAAACATTTCTTCTCTCCCTGAATATTTAACTGGGGAGGGGGAGGGGTCCCTTCATATCCCACTCGTAGATGTTTGGTTTTCTTCATGAGTGACCTGGATGTGAATCGGGTCTTTTCCAGACATAGACAGACAGGAAACAGAAGTAAGAGAAACCCCTCTAGGGTCAACATGTGGCACAATTTGAATCTATGTTATGACATTTGATATTCTGTGAAAAAAATAAATTCAAACATATGATGGGTGTGTGATGTGGTGAACTGGTGCCGACCTCACACAAAGTACAGGCATGATATACATTATGACAGCAAACTAAACATAAACATATTAGAAGTATGCAATGAGAGCCAAAATTATGTTCCAGTGCAGCAGCAAGAGGAACTGGAGACAATATGAGGACATAATGAGTAACCTTATGTGCTCTGAGATGAATGAGGCTATGAGATGCTGAAAGTAGTCATGTCTGAAGGCGCAGGCAACTTTTGCTTCAACACAACATGATGTCACCAGGAAATTAATTGGCTTATTAATTAAATGCAAGACCACATTACTGGTAGATTACCTTGTGAGGTGAACTGCGTATTTCTACTGGTAACCTTGCAATTATCTTGACAAAAGATAAAATATTGTTGTATTTCAATCTGGAGAAACATAGTGACCTGACCAACCAACATTGCCATCCCTAAAGCCCCATCTAGCATGGCTAAAAAAGCATTGCCCACCTGATCATTTTGCCAAGGAAGGACTTACTTCAGTTCAGTGGTTTCCCAACATGTTTTGCATATTATCCCCTTAATTAAAAAAACAAAAAACAAAACATAACTAATACAATTTAGTTTTTTCCTCATCCAAAATCAATTCACGACCCCTCAGATTCAATTTAGGACCCCTTTTGGGGTCTCGACCCCCTGGTTAAGAAACATTTCATTTTCAATCAATCAATCAGACTTTATTTGTAGAGCACTTTTTATACAAATAGAACGCAATACAAAGTGCCTCCATCTACACATAAACAATACATTTCTTTGTAATTAATAACACATTCAATAAAAGCCAGACTAAAAGGTAAAATACAATAAATAATTAGAAATGTACATAAATAAAGCTCAGTTAAACACCAGACTAAAAGGTAGGTCTTGAGTTTGCTTTTGAAAATACCAACAGTTTTCTGTAGTCAGCGATGAGAGATTCAGCTTGACTGTCAGATCACAGCACATAAGTCTCCTCGAGTCCGGCATAAATAAATCAGGAGAGAAAAGTGTGAAAGTCTCCGTTTTCACAGGCCCTGTTCTCCAACATTAACAGTGTTTATCTGCTTAATTATTCATTTCAGTCCAACGTTTCTGTTTACTTTATAAATTATCAATCGGACTATAGAAATAACTTGTTTAGTTTGGTTGTTTCATGGGATTAGGATCCGTTAAAAGGGATTCACCCTGTTGTGTGTGCGATGACGTTGGGTTGTTAGGGTGGATCAGCTGCTCAATCAGGGATAATGCAAACAGGTTTGCCTCATTATGTCCTCAGCATGGAGGGGATGGGCACTGTTAAGATGTAGGAAGATAGGTAAAATAGTTCTGCAGTTAATTACATTTATTTACATTTGGTGTGCTCATTGTTGTGCATGGGTGGCCATAGATAAATTATGATGCCAGACGCAAAAAAAAGAATCTTACATTAAAGTTTTGTTAATTGTTTTATTTATTATTATTTTGGTTCTTGCTCTCTGTTTAGTTCCCCCCTGTGCTGACCTGTGCAGTGGTAGGTTTCCATTAAGTGAGGCTGAGAATGTAAAATGCCATTCACTGGAGAAGAGGGAAGGAAGGAGGTGCAGCTTGCTGTGAGGCTGCAGCTTTCATTAGATTTGTGTTATTTTTACTTCAGTTTGTTTTAGTTTTGTACATTTCCCAGCTTTCATTTTTGCCTTTGTTTGAGTAAACTTTTTGTTACTAAATGCCACCTTTTATGCATTTGCTACTGCTTATTTACCTGGTCTTTCAACATTCCTGTTTAAGTTTTCCAGTGCCAAACAACACAATCTGCCCTTTATATTAAGTGGCAGTGCTACGAAGAGAATGAAGGGGACATGCCTGAAATTTTCAGTTATAGTGGTGTATCATGCCACCGTCAGTTCTGTTGACTATTACTGCATTCGTCTATTGCCTCTTCTGAATATATAACATATAATAGCAAACTGCTGCTGCTAATCACAAGCACACATATAAATATACACACACACAGCTGCAGAGTAGGCTGTTTCCTGTATACTGTTCTCAGTGTCCACCATCTGCACAGGCATTTCCTGTCCGACCTTGAAATCAGGCCCTCAGACACGACCACCATCACTTCACACACATTTACAGTCTTCCCCCATTTCCTCGCATATTCTGTGCTTTTTGAAGACAAGACATCCTTTTTGCATAACATCCACATATCCATTCACATACTCACCATTCACACACACAACTCCCTCATGTGTTCACTTGAGCACTGACAAGTGTCCAAATTAAATAGTGACTTGGCAAAAACAATCACCAGTGGAATTTAAATACATAAATGCCTCAAACAAACCTGTAATTATCAGTTATGAAAAACTAGACACCTATGGGGAAAACACTTGGCATTGTTATTGTGACTAGAAGCTACAATACAGCACAACCTCAAACTTTATGAGCACCCAGAGTTACTCTTATCTGCCACTTTCACACCGGGGAGCCATGATGTCATCAATCAGTAACCCAGCGTTCGAGCAGCGGCCAGCCTTCCCCAAATCAGCCACATGTGTTTTTATTTAGCAGGAAAGTTATAGCAGAAAAGGTTAGGTCACAGATAGTTTACAATAATATTATTCATGAAAAGGAAAGTGGAAACGATCCCTGCATGTGACTTCACTCTATTTACACAAGCATGCCCTGAATACATTGATATCGCCAGACAGTAAAACACACCACATACACACACAGACACACACACACACACACACACACACACACACACACACACAGAGGACACATAACACATTAATTCCATGAACTGGATTTCATAAGGTGAAGGAAAGGAACCAAGCCAAAGTCTGACAATTAGCAGAGATTTATAATAACAACTGAGGGCCTGAGGCGTAGTGTTAAAGCAGAGGAGACATAATGAGAGTCAGAGTTATGATTCCAACTCACAGGAGAAACAGAGACACTGTTGTAGTGTTCAAATGTCCGATGCCAAGTTGTTACAGCTCTTGGATTGGTTCTCTGGTTGTTTTTAATACTGACTTGATGACAAAAATATTAATTAAGATTAACACATTAAATGTGTAGAATAGGCATGTTGGCCATGTCGTTAAGACCAATGGCAAGAGAAATGAATGGATGAAAACTATTTCTGCTTTACAAAGCTGTCTTGTCCAAGTGAATGTGTGAATGTGTGCAGATTATGTATTTCTAACTTGTATTAATAACATTATGGGGACATAGTGTCTACACACAGTCACATTATGTGGACTTACCTTTCATTTGAGGGCTGGTCCTCACAAGGTAAGGTAAATTAAACTTTAGGGTTAAGACTTGGTTTTATGTTAGGGGATGTCTCCAGGGGATTCAAACATAATGTCCTCCTAAGTGATAAAAACAAGTCTCTGTGTGTATTGCAGTCATAGTTTCCGTGTGAAAAGAGGACACATCATCAAACACACAGGATACAGCACCACACATCCCGTGGGAAAAAGCAGAACATAGCAAAGGAGAGAGAGAGCGAGATGTGGTCAGGACTCTGAACATTCACACGGCTGTTGATGTGCTGAAATAAATGGAGACCATCCGCTAAAGGTTTTGCTCTCTTTTTTCATTTTGGTTTTCATTTGCTGCCTTCTTATTGACTTGAGATAGTTTGCATTTATTTATTTGTATACAAAATATTGCAAAAAGATTTTTTATGCTTAGCTAACAAATTAACGTTTAACTTGTCAAGTCTCGTGTTTTCAGCTTGTTTCTGCTGCCCCCAAGTGGCCAAAACATAATTCATCGCAGGTTCAGAGGTCCAGTCGCAGCTTTAGGTTCATCACATTAATGTGCTACCTGGATGTGTGCAGAAGCTGGAATGCATGCATTTTTTTGCATTCAAAATAGAATTATCTGCGGCTACGCATTACTGTTTTAACAAAAAAAAGCTGAAAATAAAAGTACATTTTACATGAATTAATTGAAATTGGTGCCCTTTCCTCAACCAGGATTATGTTCTACAAGAACACAAGATGGAGAATGACGAGACTAGACTGCCTTGCTCAAGGATTTCTTGATAAACAATAAATGAAGCTATAGCGTAAATTCAGTCGGAAGACCATACTCTTGCATGCCTAAGCCCGTAATTTATTTCTCATACATCTGCCAATCACTTATCACGCATGCTCACTCATTATTTACTTGCTGTCGTTGTTCGGGGCTGTCAATCATGACACCAGCTGTTGAAATCAGCGGATCTCATTTATCCAATAAGCACAACGAAACAATTACTACGTTGGCCTATCATCTTGCTGCTGTCTCTTTTAAATATGATTGTCTCTCTACCTTCAGTTCATTCATGTTGCTGTTACTCACCCCTCCACCTCCCCATCTCCGCCCAGTCCTCGCAGATCCATCAGCTTCATCAACTCATCATTCTATCAGCCTCATCATCAGCCACCACCAGGTCTGGACTCCACGGGGGGATTTATCTTGTTGCTCAATTACAAATCTCCCTGTAGAGTCCAAGTGCCAAAGACTCTGTCGAGACTTTATCATCACATATCATCTATTAATAATAAACATTATCCTTTCTTTATTTGACTGGTCTCTCCTGATTGAACTGGTAAAGGTAGAGTTGTGTACCTTCATCTGTTCTCCCATGTATCTTCTTTCCCCCTGTTCAAGATTCAAACCACCTTGTGATGGCAGACTCACTTCTGTAACCATTAAACTACCGCTGGACCCTTCAGCTGGAACAATTTTGTTTTAAAAATACAAGACAGTCTTTTTTTCACAAACCCACACACTAATAAAAACACGCCCCTTTCCATAAAAGAATCAACCTTTTGTCATTTTCCCAGTGGAGCATCTGCAGATAATCATCCTTGCTTTTCCTCCTTCTTTTCTCTCTCGGAACTCCCACTCACTTGTTTCCTCTATTTATTTATTTATTTTTCAGTTATGCTCTTGATGCATGTATACTGTCATGCACAGGTGTTTGTCTTCATCCTGTCTCAGCCGTTAAATGCTGCCCCCAAGACTCCAAATGGAAAAGAAAATAGAAAAATGTATTGCTAGATACTTTTCCCATACTTTCTTAAGAGGTCAACTATTCAATTGCATCATAAGGTGGAAACACTGTGATCCATGTCACCTGATTTTTCTTGACAGACGCAAGTATTATTATCTTGTGCTTGAGACGTCTTTGTCCTTGTTGATGCCAACTACAGAGGTGTTGAGTTATTTGCTACGTTCTATTAAATAGTTAATTGAATTAACCCATTTAAAAACAGCTGCTTTTGGGTTTGTCGCAGAGGATGTTATGTATGTGTATGTGTGTGTGTGAAATTGGTCAAATTGGCTTGTGATCAGTCAGTTTTAGAGTCAGCATTTGTACTCAGTACATGACTTTGTGGGCTGCTCATGTTTCTAGTTCACACACTGAGAAACCCCCCACCCTCCAAGCATGCTGTTAATGGAGCGGGACCTGTTGTCCATGCAGCGCAATGGACACATCTACGGGCTGGAATTTCCCATGGCTGATCGTCATCTTTGGTCACGGACGCCTTCCACCCCCGCCACCCTCCATCCACTCTCCAACGCAACAAAGAGGGAAAACAAATCAAACAATTTACAGTTTCCCATTATTCTCTCTGTCTGTCAGCATATGGTTCCAATCAGCAGTGTGTGTGTGTGTGTGTGTGTGTGTGTGTGTGTGTGTATGACACACCATGTGAATGTTTTTATTTTCCATACATTTTCTCCACAGATACAAAGCTTTTTGTCCACACTCTTTCTCCATCTCTTTGGCTCTCTGTCCTCTCACCCCCTCTCCATCTTCCATCTTCCATCTCTCTCTCTCTCTCTCTCTCTCTCTCTCTCTCTCTCTCTCTCTCTCTCTCTCTCTCTTTCTTTCTCTCTCTCTTTCTCTCACTATTTTAGTCTTGCTTTTCTTGGCTGCATGTCAGACCTCAGGCAGACCTAGAGGTCTTTTTCCCAAGCGATCTCCAGGGTGGACTCCAGGGAACAGAACACACACACACACACACACACACACACACACACACACACACACACACACACACACACACACACACAGACCCTGCTTTCACATGCTCTGTCCATTTCCTCCTCCGTCTCTGCTCCTGCCCCATATCTTTCTCTGTCTGCGCCTTCTTGATGACTCATAATATTGTTGCATTACTGTCAAACTGTGTTGCAGTCACAGTTTATTGGAAAACAGAGAACACAGTGTTCAAAATCAAGTATTGTGTTCGAGGCCTGGCGGAACTCTCTGCACCACGTACACCCATTTGTAAATTAAACACTTTGTGGGTCTTTTTAGGCTTTATTTATCCAGATTAGTCCAACTGGGATTAGGGATCTCATTTACAAGGGAGACCTGGTTGAGACTATAGAAGCACATTTAGTTAGAACAACTGCAAGTACAAATGCACCTACAAGGTTGATTCTCAGTAGATTTATTATTGAATAACACTGAAGGTTTTTTTTGCTGTATCCTTTACTCCCCCCTGCAAAAAAAAAGGTATTTACAAAGAAACTATATGAGTTACTAGATAATATATTTACATTAAAATTGGCTCAAATTTGTTTGATATTTCAATAATCTGCAAAAGTGGTGGAAGAAGAACTGAGATCTTTCAACTAAGTATTTTATTAAGTCTACATGGGAATTACCATCAACGTATACTTCAAGGACCAAAAATATCCCTAATGCAAAATGACCCATTTCAGAATCATATATATATATAGATAGATATATAGATAGATAGATAGATAGATAGATATATTTTGGCTTATAAGATGCAATAATATGTAAGCATCCCTTTAATGTTGCAGCTAGGTAACATTATATAACATACTGCTTATGTATAATAATACATTATCATGTTTTGTATTAATAATTTGAATCTCCAAACGAACTACTATCACTGGAGAAGAAGTATGAAGTAGCATAAAAAGGTTCTCCTTGAAGGTACTACATCTACTTTGGTTAAATCTAATCTCCTTCCCCTCAGGTCAAGAGTCTGTTGAAGCACAGATCAACATGTGACTTGTTGATGTTACTCAACCGGCATACTTTCATTTATGAAATAGAAATCGTCTCACACAGAACAGCACCACCACTCTCAATCACACCCTTACATACTTTACTTACTATTGCAATTCTATCCTCTCTGGTTTTCCTCTCAATTACATAACCACATAACCATATTTCATGGAATGACTGATGCAGTGAACTAATGCCAAGATGTTTTTGGCTGTAAGACTATTCAGAGAACCACAATACATGAAGAAAAGTACCAAAAGTACCAAAGTGACTGAGAATAAACTATTATTACCATCAAACTTTACTTAAGCATATTAAATGTACATATAGTTACTTTCCACTGTATTCTACAAGCAATATTTAGTTGGAAACTTAAAAACATTTGCAAGGCTTCAAAAAAGTCAGTCCTGTTATGGTGCTAATGTGACATAACTGATATCTACTTTATAGTAAAGCAAAGTTCACCAACCATCAGAGGCAAAAGCAGGATGACAGTGCCCTCTAGTGGTGAGGCAGGGTGGAGTGAAGATGCTCCAAGGTTTTAGAATCATTAGCAGGAAGTTACTATATGACTAAATGCTTTCAAAATGTGAATATGTGAGTATACTACTGTCACTTCAACTGGCATGAATACTTCTGTGAGGTTAATGTTGAACTTTAATGGACCCTAAAGTGAGAATTGTTTAGGGATGACAGTGGTTGAAGAAGTACTCAGATCTTTTTTGTTTTCTGTCTGATCTTTTCTCTTTTCTGTTGATTCTGTGATTTAATGTTGTAGAAAAATGAAAACAAGAAAGAAATCAAAGAAAGAACTTTTTATAGGCATTTAAAAATTATATAAAATTACAGACCAAGCGGGCAGGGAGTTAGTAGGAGGAGAGGGCAAGGGATAAAATTGCTAAGGGGTGAGAGGGGTTAGAAACGGAAAAAGGATGTTACTCCTCTCTCCTGCCTCTCCTTCCTTTCTCTCTCCTTCCTCTCCTTCTTCTCCCTGCTCTCATTTTCTTCTCTTTCTTTCTTCTCTCTCTTCTCCCCTTCTTTTACCTCCTTCTTCAGCCTTTTTTCTGTCTCCTCCTTTGCCTTCTTTTCCTCCTTTTTTAACATCGCCTTCTCTCTGTCCGTTTTTAAAGCGAGTTCCTGAGATGACAGAGACAGCATATTATTCAGTATTTTCTCTTTGAAAGGTGAAATCTGTTCATTAGAATGATCTGTTGTTCGTGTACCTGAAGCTTATTCTTTTCTATCTCCCAGCTGAGCTCTTTATCGGCTGCCTGCTCCCTCAGAGCAGCATTTCCTGCAGCCAGCTCCATGTTGTCTGCTCTGTAGTCCATGAGGACTTGTTGCAGGCTGAGAACGATTGTGCTGGCATCACTCTGGGAGTACTGAGAGTTATAAATATACATGCATGAGACAAGTGAATTAAGTGTTCCATTTGCATTTGTTGTAAAAGAGCCCTCCCCACCAGCAAAGTGGAATTTTCTTCATGCATTGCTTCAGTCAAAAGTTTAAAAAAAAGTCAAATTCTCAATTTACTATTGAGTAATGATGGTATTCAAAGGTACCATATTGTAAAAAGGGAAATTCTTAAGTCTCTAATGCATAGAATGCAGGTGTAAAGTGTTATATATAAACTGTTAAAGTATCAAAACGCTCAATCCACGAAAAACGTGCCATGTAAACTAAAGTACAGTGACACGAAAAGTCTACTACTGCAATCAAAACTTGATTGATTGATAATGTTGTAACACTTAGCACTATTAATACACTACAGTTCAAATGTCTGATAAACTTTAAAAACAATTGTGGGCATGAAAAAACAACTCGTTCATCTTACTGTCCACATCCCTTTAATATATAATTAATAGCCTATAAATAATATGGGGAAAAGAAGTGGCCATTCTATCTTAATATCAGGCTACCCCTCTCATAAAAATGATTGAAAATAATTGTATTTGTTGAAGATTTAGACAAAAGATGAAGAAAAAGAAGAAAAATAGGCTGTCCTAAATAAGTGTAGCACTAAAAAAAGAAGTCTGTGTCTCCTGCTCAGAAAATCTTACCTCGTCTTCTGAGTCGTTGACTTTCTCCATTTCTATTGAGCTCAGATACTGGAGCGGTATTGGAGTTGTAGTATTTACTTGTAGTTCTGGTGTACTTTCCACAGTTGTAGTTTTACACTGATATGTTTCTCTGTTGGAGGTCAGGTTGTAACTCACTGGAAGTTTGTCGCGAGGTTTAAATCAAACACAATCTGTATGTCGTCATAGCAAAGCTGCATCTTGTGTCATCACAGTTTTCAGAATGAGATGATGTCATGAGACTTCAAAATGTTACAAACCCAAACAACTTTATTAAACACCTCGATACTCATATTTACAAGACAGCATCCTAAAGGGAGTGTGTTTGTAATAATACGTTTGTCTTATAACACATGACCCTGGTTACCACTTCAGAGATCCAGATACTGGACACCAAAAAGGAAAAGGGCTATTATCTATTTTTGTTTGCATTTATATAGTAGATGCACTATCTAGTGTATATTTAAGTATATTGGTTCTTGTTTTGAAGTCCCTTTTGCATGAAATACTTTATGGCTGAACACATTGAAACCCAAGTAGTCAGCAGTCTATACCATATATGAAAATCACAAAAGAAGTTGCTGTTTTCAGCACACATGCAACTACTGTGGCAATGAAAATGAATTATGTTATGTGTGCTCTGTGTCGAAATTTAAAACTTATTTTGAAGTTTGATGCTATGATATTTGGACTTTTTACTACCATACATATGTACTTTCTACAAAGTTTGGCCAAAATGACGATCTATACCATGTAACAATATAAATTTGTGTACTTAAAGATTCAACCCAAAGTAAGTGTCCCTTTGATATCTGTTCAGGCCCAGTTGTCTTTTGTAATTCATCAATATTTCAGGGTTATCAGCACAAAACTGCAAACAAACTGGCACACTGAAATTCAGGGAAAACGGTTCGGTTTGTCAAGTGCAGATCTAATTACGGTGTAAACCAAAATAGTGAAAATAGGGTAGACAAAATCATAATTTTATTTTTCTACATTACAAAACAGCTCAAACGGTCCAAATACCACCTCCTCCTCCTCCTCCTCCTCCTCTCCGGCTCAGAACGGGTGTTTACAACAGTTCACAATCTTGCAGGGCAGTCCTGATTGGTTGCCATGGGGACCAAAGATGTGCATATAAGTATCTAGGCTTTCTCATCATCACTTCCTTCCATGCTGCTATCTGTAGAGTCTGCTGCTTCTTCTTTTTCCTGTTTCTGTGGTTCTATTTTGGGATGCTGTTCGGGTTCGGGCTCCGTGGTGCTGGAGGGTTCTGTGGGTTCTGTTTCGGTGGTGCTGCCCTCTGGTGGCTTGGCAGTGTTGTTCTGCAGGCCCTTATCGCCTCCCTCGAGGAAGGTAGACCAACCCTTCAGTCGCTCCTCCCGCTCACGTGTTGTCTCTTCCACCTGCACAAACAGTATCAGCATTAAGGCCGCAAATTCTTTCCAGATGCAGAGTTTAAGTTAATCAAGGATATCACAATAACTCAAATATCACATGACTTGTTGGCAAGAGTGACGACTGGCTTCAAAAGCTTTAAAAATGCTGCATCCGGAAAATTTCCATTAATGAAATTCGATGGGATATTTCCATCATCCTTCTTGCTGGCTAAATGGCCATTTGTATTTTGCATTTGGTTTACCTGAAAGTCTGTTGTTCCATCCCAAAGCGCAGCAGTCAGCTGCCTTCCTCCAAACCAGCGACCATTGAACGACTGTATGCACGCATCAGCTTGTTCAGGCTCCTTAAATGCGACTGATGCCACGCCGTCTGGGTGTCTCTACAGCACAAACACAACCATATACCAGCTCCTTAATGATGCCACTAACATACAATTCAAACCATTCTATTATAACTATAAAAAAGCATAAATAACATTAAACTCACATCAAAGAGGATGACCTTCTTGACCCCCCCAAACTTCTCACATTCTGTCCGCAGATCCTCACGATACTCATTCAACTCCAGAGGGTCTTCCTACGAAGGCCAACACAAAGACCACAGAGATTAATACCCTCAATGGACAGTGTGTGTGTGTGTGTGTGTGTGTGTGTGAGCGTGTATGTGCGTGTGTATGTCTCTCCGCACCTCAAAGTCACTGGGGTGGAACATGTTCCTAATGATGACAACTTTTTCATGCCTCTTCCTCAATTCTCCTTGCTTCTCTGGCCTCCAGTCCAACTGTCTGCACAGACAAAGACACAGACAAGAAAATACTCAATTAACTGCTTTTTGGCTGTTTGTCCCTCCATGCAGAGTGGGACTAGTGGGAGGTTAACTAAAAAAGGAACAAGGAAGTAGAATTTACTTCTGTTGCTGCTGCACTCTTTTCCTATAATCTTTGTTCTTCTTCTTCTTCTTGCTGGCGTCGTACTGGCCCTTCAGCTCAAACCGTGCTGCTTCCACATGGAGCCTGTAACCTCGGACCTCTGACTCGTCAATCAGACGCAGAGCCAATTCCACCGACTCCTTCTGCAGAGAATCACAAACACACGCCGTCACTTCACTGTAGTGCAATGCAATACTACTGCAACTAATACTTCTTCTCTATACTGTGTCATTGAAGCCAAAACCCTATAACTATAAATTAAGCTTTAGGCAAGCAAGGACAGACAGACCTTGAGATAGCAGCAGAGACCATCTCCCTTCAGATTTCCCTCTTTATCCTTGTAGAGTTTGACCTTATACTCTTCACTAATGGGGTCCCGCATCACAATGCCACACTTAGACATTAACTCAGCAAACTCCTCATTGCTGATGTCAGGAGGCAGGCCTGAGGAGGAATAAATTAGGGAGAGAGTGAGATAGGATGAACAGAGTCAGCTACTCACTAGACAGCTGTCTCCACGAAATGTTAGCAATACCAACCTGATACGTAGACGTTCGTGTTTTTATTTTCTTCTATATCAAACCATCCTACAAGCATGAGAAAAGAAAAAGCATTTATCAAAAGATACGTTTGTACAAACATAAATTCAGAACGTGTACAAAAAAATGTATACTGGTAATAACCACTATTGTAGACAGGGGTAAAGGTGGAAACATACATGACTGTAGCTTTTTTTTTAAAGCACAATTATTTACAATTTGTGTGTTAGTTAATCCACTTATTTTCTCTCTTCTCTATGGTTGTGGATGTCACTTTACCTGGATCTGGTTTTCTCTTCTCCCCTTTCTGTTTGGCATCTTTAGCTGCGGTCTCATTCTGGTTTGGGTTCTGGTTCTTGGGGGAATCTTCTGGTTTCTCCTTTTCTGAGGGCTTGCTTTGTGGTTCTGGGGCTGCTGGGTCGGAGCTGCTCACTGCAGCTTTGTTGGTATCTGGATCTCCATCCTTAGTGAAGCCATAGTTGGCCTGGTAGGCAGCAATGAAGTCTTCTGTTATCTAGAGAAACGAAGCAAAACCTACTTAAAATTAACACTGAAAACTGTTACGACTACATGTACTAAAAAGAGGTCTGCGATCCAATTTGGGGAGCATTAACATATTGTGCTTCCAATAATGCATTTTATTGCAAGGTGTGGTCAGTAGCAAGTACAAGCTGGTATGATGGAGACCTTGAACTTTTATGTTAACATTATTGTTGCTATACCACAGCACCCCCGGTCAGAATAGCATAGTATGTTAATCATAATCAATCGAAAATCACAATATGGCCAATTACAATTTTCAAATCGTAGGAGGAGCAATATTTGTTCAAGGCGAAATGTGTGATGTCAATTTACCATTTTAAATGAAATGTAGTCATGCTGCAGAGATGTCCTGGCCAACACATCATATTGTACAGGCTTAAGAAAATCATCTTTGTTTGGTACAGATCCCCGCAAAAATAGCGGGGATCTGGGATTAAAAATAATAATTTCCTATCATGTCGCAAATCATATTGCAATTGCAATATTAGTAAAAGAAATCTTTAAAATTGTTAAGCCCTACTGTGGGCTAAACAGAACAGGAACAATCCATAATATAAATATGTGAAAGAAAATAAGATAGATCTGAAGCTCAGGGACTGAGAGCCTTCAAAGAACAAATATATGAAGTAGGAAAACAAAAAGTTCATACTTTAGGGAACCAGGCCTTCTTTTCATGGTCCCAATCGTACACGGTCCCATCCTCTGGGTCAGTGTAGGTCTTGTTATCAGAGCCACCCTCATTTCTCCGATCATAGAGTTCCTGCATCCGCAGCTGCTCCATAAACTCATTGTTGGCATTTGATTGACCACTCATCTGTAACAAGAAAGTGAAATTATCCAGGTCAACAAGCCTTCCATATTCAACATGTATAAAGCAGCTGTATTATACCCAAATGTGGCAAAGAAGCTCAATGTGTCTTTTCGATGTGCTCATATATTTCGTGAACATCTGACAGAATATGTGGTGAAACAATAATATCAAAGCAGGATAGCAGACGTGCATCCCACTGTAAACGACTCTGCTTCGCCTGTAAAGCATGTCAACAGACTGTTAACCAACTAACCGACCAATCACATGTTGCTTCTGGCACTGTCACCGCCCCATAACCCATGAACAAGGTCTCAAGTCAGTTGCTTTAATTCCTCACAATATGATGTGTTTGATGAACTCGCAGCATGAATCGGTGTCAGAAAACTAGTTGAGACAATGCTGATGTTCACGCGAGGATAATGTACCGACGAGCACGTGGTAACATCTGAAGCTCTGTGCTTGTGAGTATAAATAGTGAGGTCTGTGATGTTAGCCGACACAGCTAGCATTGGCTCACGCTAGCTATCGTTACCTTTAACAACAATAACGTTAGTCCGGCCTAAGATATATTGGGGCAAATGTTAATTAAACGGATCCCCTTCCGTCTAAAGACCAAACCACAGAAACCATCTGTGTTTGGAGGATTCAGTCAGTGTTTTAAACGAATATTACCTTTAGATTTACGCGCAAACGTTCACCCTTTTCCACCCGACGCTTGAATGAAGTACTTCCGGTGTCAGGTTTCGAGTACGCATGCGTGTCGACTGGAAACGAAGCGCTCTATTTCTTATACGGCGTCTGCTCTTTTCCACGTAGCATCTACCTCGGTCACTCCGCCCGCAGTTTGCGAAAGGACCGCACGGATAGGAAAACGAGCGCGCCCCGGCTCAGCTAGCTAGCAGGTGAGTTAGCAGGTTAGTAGCCTCGGTTTGTCATGGCGGACGGCGGCGGTAACGGGAACCTCGGTGCGGGAAACCTCCCACCGGGAGACCCGCAGCTCATCGGTATGATCGTGGAGCATCTGAAGAACCGGGGGCTTTTTGACGAGTTCCGTCGGGACTGTCTCGCCGACGTGGACACGAAGGTGAGCCCGTCGGCTAACGACAGACTCTCTAAGCCAAGAAGGGGAAGGCTCTAACTGAGCTTCTAACTTCACTTATAATAGCTCACTGCATCTCGCTGACGTTAGCTATTAATTATCTTCTAATATAAATGTGAATAATGTGTATTCTTCTCGTTGTTGTGACCGTATACTTCACTGCATCTCCGTATAACGACTGGGTTTATGTCGCTGCTTCCAGCCTGCCTACCAGAACCTGCGTCAGAAAGTTGACAACTACGTCACGTCGCACCTGAGCACGCAGGACTGGAACCCGTCGATCAACAAGAACCAGATGAGGAACGGACTGAGACAAAGTGTGGTTCAGTGAGTGTTGCTCTCAGCTTATTGCTCGTCCTCTGTACAGAGGAGGAGGAGGAATAATAATAATATAAGATGAACAGCTGCTTTGTGAGTTTATTAGTTGAAGAATTGTTCAGGATGAGCAACGTTTTCATTGTAATCTTTAGAGTTAAGAATAAATTAATGTATGTCAGCTATACTGTACATTTTTTACTGTTTTTTTATTGCTTATTTGCTTATATATAATACTTGTTTTGATATCGTTCTTTTTACTATGTCTCTTGTTTGCACTATACACTCTGCTGCTGTAATGCTGTACATTTCCCCACTGCGGGACTAGTAAAGGATTATCTTATTTTATAAGGTCATCGTGCAACTGTTTTCACAGGGTATGTAGTGCATTCCTCGAGATTGAACTCCTCTTCCTCTGTAAAGTCAGCAGAGTTCCTCTTTAATGGTGAACATGCCTAACTGTTGTTTAGACTTGTACAGAGCTTCATTCCTTTTTTCCCATCAGATGTTTAAAATGTAATAATTATAATTGCTTTAGTTAGTCAGTCAAATAACAGTACTTATGTAGCTCATATTTGTGTCATTTTTATTTTAATTGTTTTCTAGATCGGGTATGCTGGAGTCCGGTGTGGACAGGATCATCACTCAGGTCGTCGACCCCAAGATGAACCACACTTTCCGGCCGCACATAGAAACTGCTATCCATGATTTCTTGTCGGGGGAAAGGAGGGAGGAGAACGCCTTGAGTTGTAGCTCTGCACCGTCTGAGCAGACAGAACTACAGGAGGCACCATCTGCTTCCGGCCCCAAAACCCCTTGAGGTCTGTTTTTAAAAAAACCAACAACAACTGAAGTACAGTGTAAGGTCAAGAACAATTTAGAAATACAGTTAAGACATCTATATTTTCCCTCCTCCTGCTGCAGGTGCACATGAGGTCTACACATAATGTTGTACGGCTGCGTTAGCCTTTTTGAAAGGTGCAGCATCAGACGAGGAGGACGACGACAACGAAGAAGAAGAAGAAGAGGAAGAGTAGGAGGTTGTTTTCATGCTACGCCTTTCGTAAAGACTAGCGTCAGGAGTCTGGAGTGTTTCTGCACTCAAAGTTTTCAGCATGAGATGTTGTTACGCGGCTCGTCTGCGCTGCTCTCGGCTGCTGCTGGAGAAGTTGGACAATGTGGAGCGGTGCACTTTCACTGCACAGCTCTGCCTCTAGAACGTGTGTAATCTCGGACAGATTTTTTTACTTTGAAGTTGTATATTATGTAATGCAGATTTCTCACTCAAGCGGTTGTATTGACATTTTCCACAAATGACATGTTGACTTACAATATGTTAAACTTGTAAACTGCACTGATTCATCATGGTGGGTGATGTCATTTGGCTCGTTTCAGTTGGGAGGATTAGAGGAAGAAGATCCTCCAGTTTCTGTGTAACTCAGATTGAATTATTGAAAGACATTTATGTACATTTTTTCTCAGTATCTAGGTGTCTCAATTTTGTTTCACACTGTCAGATTTCCCTTTTCTTGCATGTATTTAGTATGCAGCATTGATTGTGCTTTACTAAACACAGTTGACATCATGTCCCTCTTTGTTTTCTTGTTGTACCCATTTGTAGTACCTGTGCCTTTTTTTTTTTTTTTTATTAGTAAAGATACTCTGCTGTATGCAAAGCCATTGGGTTAGTTTTTGAAGCCACACAGTCAATTATTTCCTCTGAATGATGAGAATACCTTTGTTTCCTTCGTAATCATAAAACCAAACCACTAGGTGGGGTAGTTCTTCTCAGTGAGGCATTTCAAAGCCAAAATCCACCCAAAAGTGTTTCGACGCTGTTTGAGGCAAACCTGCTAATTCCACCTCGTGAAACCTATGCAGGGCCGATCTGCATGTTTGAGACAGGATATTAACTATTACTATATGAGGTCCACAACTTGGCGTCATCAACCCTGCAGAGGCATGTATAACGGTGGAAGGAAAAAACATTTGTATGTAATGTTTATCTCTAAAAAGTCATAAGCTACAAGTAGTGTGCGTCCCAGTGTGGTTTTGTTTCTGATTTCCTCCCAGCATAAGAGGTATTTCTAAGCAGTTTCATTTTCAAAGCTTTCACAAATCCAGTCTTAAACCTCAGTCCATCAGTTTTTGGTATTTGTGTGTGTGACATGGCAGCTTGCGTAACTTTATTGATTTAACTACTTGTTTGTTGATCCCCACGTTAACACAAGTGTCAGAGAGTGCGTCCAAAAATTGGATGCCCTCTGTTCGTCTGCGTGTATACTACGTGTGTGTTGTGTAAAGTCAAATATGCTTTTACTTATTGCACTGAACAAATTGAATTTATCGACAACATTTGTAAATTATTTTAATTATCCTTATTGCCCATTTAAACTTAAATTAATAAAATACCTATTAGTTAAATTTTGTGTACTATTTATTTTATTTTTTGCTTGGTGCAAAAACTTGCAAGAATAATTCAATGTATTAACCACTTCACTTATTAATTTACTTAATTAAAGTTACTTATAATACAAATTGCTTATTTAAGTGACACTCGTGGTCCTTAATTCAGCTAAATCACAAAATCATATTTTCTTATTTACCCCTAGTTTTGCTCAAAGCATCAAAAGTGTGTTGTATTTACAAAAACCTCAACAGCAGGATGTTTACTTGCACGTAAAACCAGAAAAAACAGCAATATGGTTCTTGAAGTTGATTAAATGGTGAACTGAATCTATAAGGGCAAAACAAGCAACCGATCTGAGTTTATAAACCCAAATGTTACGGTAATGCTTTCTCCTGAGTTCAGTAATCACAAAGCAGATACTGAATGAATATGATTTATACTGTATACATGCAGAAACGCATCCAGAGGCAGACATGTTATTCACAACATGATCGTGTGAGGGTCCGAGCTGAAGAGGCTCCTCCATGTGCTGTTTGCACAGTGGTGTCTATATGCATTGGTGTAGCATTTTGTGATTGTGTGTGTATGTGTGTGTGTTCAGTGTCGGGGTGAAGGGTTATTGCGTGGGTGGTCATCAGGGGTTGTGTGAGGGAAGCTGGTGGATGTTGTTTTGAAGCGGGATGAGACAGAACGCGCTGTAAAGGTCAGGAGGGAAAAAGTACTCTTAATGAACGTCCGAACATTAGCCCCCCAAAAGATTGTCTTCCCCAAATGGGCCTCTGCATGGACACACACATAAATAGAGCCTGTCTCTGTACCTTGACCTCCCACTAGAATCTAAACCATCTTCACCGGAGGCCTCTTGGATGAAGGGTAGATAAACCCTGAGGAGGCGTGGTAGCAAGAATTTTGTTTTTGTTTTTTTTTTACTCACGTGGCGATGATGCCATGGAGTCACATGACTGTGGCCTGTCTCTTTGTTGATGTCAAGGGTCAGAGGTCATGGTTGTTAAGAGACAAAACACGACCACAACAACTGGGCTGCGAGAATGGAGCGTATCGTAAAGAACACAAAAATCAAAGCATAACTCACTTTGGACTCGCAAACAAAAGCATGTTACTCTTTGATGTGACCGCAGCTCACAAATTGTCTGAAACTACCAACAGTTATTGTAACCAAATAAAGCCTCATTACCGATCTCGAAGTACAAAGTAGTCGGTTATTTATTTATTATTTCCTATCCCCTGTAGTTTTAAAATGTCAGTTAAAAAAAAAGCTCACTTACCTCTCGTGGTACACATGATTATATATGGTTTAGTTGTATCTGCTGAGGTTTCTGCTTCCTGCTGTGAAAGAGGTCTCTGACCGAAAGCTCGCTTATTTAAATTATTTGAGTGTGTGGATGTTTTTTTTCATAATGAGTTCACCCCAGTACAATGGAAGATGACCACCCAATAAGTTAGTTATTGTAATTTATCACAGACATTTCAGCCAGACTTGCTATTTTCCAAAGCAAGTTTAATCAAAGTGTCAGACACAACCTTCTTAAACATAACCCTCAAAGTTAAAGTCAGAAATAATTATTCAGCATTTTTTTAAATATCTAAAAAACATTTTGACAAGAGACATATCAAAAACAATAGCTAGTCAGAGTATGTTTCAAGAATGATAGAAATTGTGTGTTTGTGTGTGTGCATTAACCAATAACCAAACCATTAATAACAGATGTAGGGTTGCATTAGCTGGTTGGCGGGTGCTTAGCCTTTAAGTTGGTAATAATTCAGTTATAAACCTCAGTAATATATAAATAAATGCTCATGGGTTTCTCCCTTTCTATTATGAAATTGAGTCTGCAGTTATACATGTTAATCGGTCGTTACAAAGGGTTGAAGTCAGAAGTCTGCATGGCTATATAGAATCCTGGTCTTTATGTGTTTTTTTTACCCAACCTGGCAACCCCAAGTTTCTTCGTATACCTCATTCATGTACCTGAGCTATAAAGCATTAGCCCAAATTATGTATTAGTTGACAATAAAGCCATTCATTACAACTTATGAACCCTTTGATACATTGTGGTACCGGATATTTTGTATAAGAATACTACAGGCTTATTCATATAAGCATATCATACAGATTACATGACTGTAGCACTCTAACACAACATTTGTAAAACCTGATTTCCCCCAACCCCATGTAATGACCCTTATCTCACTCTCTCTCTCTCTCTCTCTCTCTCTCTCTCTCTCTCTCTCTCTCTCTCTCTCTCTCTCTCTCTCTCTCTCTCTCTCTCCCTGTCAGTCTGGGTGCGCCTGATACGTTTCTCACAGCACGTGTCCCTGCCAAGAAAGCAGCTGCTAACCCTCAAACACACTCGTAACACTCTGGCTGTTGGGTAATTGAGTGTGGATGTCTTGAGTGGTTGACCTTGCCGACTCCAGAGGAACAGGAAGACCTTATATAAGACAGCTGTTGAAAGATAAGTTTTGGATATTATTATTTTTATTGGACACTGGAGGACTCAAGGCGGGGGGGAGAGACACTCCCCTTACCTATATGTTCAAAAGAAACGCAACAAAAGTACTCTGTTGGATGCCCCTATAAAAAAAACATGATAAAGTGCCGTCCAGTGGAGAAAACATAATGAAGTGCCCTCTTGGAAGCACCAACATAAGATAGAATATATGAAAGCGCCCTCTGGATGCCCTTCCAGAGGAGAAACGAGATGCAGTGCTCTAATGGGTGCCCTTAAATGAAGACAGCGTGATGCAGCGCCATATAGGCTGCCTGGCATGCAGGTGCCCTTTTTATAAATTGTTTAGCCTCTACCCTCCAGACAGCCTGAGACTGCCACTGATATTAGATAATAAATAGGAGAACTAACTCCGCCTGAAGCCCAATCAACGAGTCCATTCAAACGCAGCTGCAGAAGCTCCATTCTGCTCCTGTCAGTCCTCTTTTTCTCTCATCAATGATAAACTTTTGGCTCCATTGTAGTGTGTTCACAGGGCTGCGCTGTGATTGGTGGAGATAAAAATGTGAACGCGCAGTGATCATGTGGCTTTATATATTTCAGCCTTCATGCCGCGGAAATACTTTACAGCGGAAACTCCTCTGCAAGGCTGCACCCGTGCTGCTCCAAGGCTATAAAACGAACAAGTTATACAAACAACAATCTCAAATACAAAGCTTTGGTTCGTGTAAAGCATGCCGGCGAACTTGTCCGCTGTGTTCTTTCTGCTCCTGGCCTGTCAACAGGTGCTGACCATGGATCTGCATGATGTCCATGAGAAACAAGTGAGCCAAGTCAAAAAGCGCCTGTCTCTGCAGAGCACAGGTGAGTTCTAACAGCAGGTGTACTGCTGCCTTAACCTTTTGTCACACTGCATGCAGATATTTACAAGGTTTATTCAAACGAAGGAGTCTCCAGAGAAAAAAAATCGATTAATCACTTGGTTCTTTAATTTCTTGAAAATATGTGCAAGGTTACCAGGATAAATCTCTACAGGGAAATCATTCAATGTGACTGAAAGTGCCTTTTTTTTTTTTGGTAAGCTTGGTTTAGTGTTTAAATATGGGCTTTTTGCATTTCATCAAATTGTGTTGTTTTTGGACATGCATTCTGTATTTACTCTGCTGAGAAAACCTTCAGTGTTTTTGGCCTCCCTTAGCACTGACACAAATGTGGTCCGTCTGCGGCATTGTAATGCTCCCCACTGTTCAACAGCCCTGAACAGTGGGGACACACTGCCATAACAATTAGCTGTTTTATATATGTATTAAAAGTACATTATTACTGCGTCTCCTTGATGCGTCTGCAGTGAAGTGAGGTATAGGTTAAACTGACGGTAAGGCGAATGATGGTTGCCAAATATTTTCATCCTCTATATGTTGGCCTTTCATTAATTGCATCGGAAAAATAGTTGGCATGCCGTGCACCCCTACAGCCGGTATCAGTTTAAACTGTACCACTAAGCTGCTGTGTCTGTCCCGGACTGATCCGGGCAGCAGAGCGCGCCTCTCTTTTTGACTCCTGCTCTGTTGGTGGCTGTAACTCAATGCGCAGCTCGATCCTGTCAAAGCACATTCCCTCCATGACAGCAGGGCGGTACATGACAGCGCCTCCGACCTGGACCTGACCTGCGGGGCTGCACAATATCAACAGACGCAATAACTAGTATAGACCTATATCAACAAGAACAACATCATAATCCTATATGTTTGTTAAAGGTTAACGTGAAACTAACTAGATAATCCCAAAAAAGAAGTGATCTGTTTCATGAGGCCCACTCGGGTATAGTCATATTGTCTCTTCAGCAAAAGAGAAAAAAAATTGACATGGAAGTAGTTCCTTAATTTCTTCCATACATTCCTTCATAATGTACATTTCAAGCACTTGAAATATTGCTTTCGGAGTGAAATAAATGCTGTCCATCACTGATGTTGTACAATTTGAGCTTTCTGTCTCCTCTGGATGATGTCATCCTATCCTGCTGTCCACTACAGTGTAGTTTGTGTTATAGGAAATCTTAAACTTCCCAGAATCCAAACAAACTATACAAGAACATTGAACTCACAACAGCCTAAAATTACATGACAAGGCAATTAACTTTTCTTTCTGTAAAACCGATGTCGTCCAATGTCCAATGGACACGACAGGATGTTCCCGAGGTCATCCTGATGTGTGATATCAATGTGTTTGTCATGCTTATTTCTCCTCTCTAATCAGAATGCAGCACAGTAGCACATATGATTTGAGAGACACTGACTCTTTATCACCATAGGGATGTTAATACTGATCTTTCTGTCTCTCTCAGCGGAGATTCAGAGTTGCCTGGTGAGTTCAGGGGACGTCGGCTGTGGGACGTTTCAGTGTTTCAACAACAACTCCTGTGAAATCCAAGGGCTGCACCACATCTGTCTCACTTTGCTGCACAACGCCGGGCACTATGACTCACAGGTGGGCTGCAGCACGACAATTCAAAAGAAAAAGTAGAATGGAACATAATGGCGTTATGGTGGGGTGACTACATCTAACCTATTGTTCATTTTTTTAACAAAAGCAACAAATTTGGTACATGTATAGCTTTATATATTTACAAAAGATCTGGATATTGTGCCATAGCACATTGGCATTCTGACGTGGCAGCCATTTGTTACTGGCATAGAACAGTGTCCATATTTTCAGTTCCTCAAATATTAAATGTTTTATTACAATGTAAGGCGAAAATAATTGAACTGCAGCCTCTCTCTTAAGAGAGGTGGTTGAAACCCAACACCCGCAGCACAGGCCAGACAAGATATATCATCCTTCCAGCGGGTTCTGGGTCTACCCCAGGGCCTCTTACCAGTTGGACGTGCCCTGAAAACCTCTAAAGAGAGGCGTCTAGGAGATATCCTGATCAGATGTCCAAACCACCTCAGCTGCCCCTTTTGACTTAAAGGAGCAGCGGCTTCACTCCGAGCTCTCTCCGGATGTCCCTACTCAAAGCCTTAGCTCAGCCACCCTATGACAGAAGCTGATTTTGGCCGCTTGTATCCGCGTTCTCATTCTTAGGGTCACTATCCAAAGCTCATGGCCACAGGTGAGGGTCAGAACGTAGATGGACTGGTAAATTGAGAGATTTGCCTTCTGGCTCAACTCCCTCTTCACCACAATGCCTGCATCACTGCTGACGCCGCACCGAACCACCTGTCCATCTCAGGCTTCATTTTACCTTCACTTGTGAACAAGACCCCGAGATACTTAAACTCCCTCGCTTCGGGCAGTGACTCACGTCCACCCCTGACGGAGCAATCCAACGTTTTCTGGCAGAGAGCCATGGCCTCAAAATGGAGGTATTGACTCTCATCCTGACCGCTCCAGTGCGTCCTGGAGGACCCGGTCTGAAGGAGACATCAACACTCTGCATGATTACTATATATATGTTACTTAACCGTAAAAAGGAAAACGATGTTTGCTGACAAAATAAAACTACCTGAACAGTTTTTATTGATTCACGGTTCTACATAATACAAATATTATATAATGAAATCACCAAATACTTTGCAAAAGTCCATAAAAGTATTTTATTTGGTTCTCAGCCTTACCCAGGTCTAGATTATATCTGTTATTGCTTTTAGTCCAATGGGATAGGAAAGGTTGACCAACCGCTGGTGGATATTTTGAGGAATGTCTGCCACGGCCACCATGATGCCAGGTTTTGATGACCCAATACCAACTTTAGTTGCCAATATATTTATCAACACATCTGCCAAATTTGGGGCTTTTGTCACAAAATGAACAATGGTTATGTTATGTTGAGTTATGCCATCCCACTATTATGCTCTCAGGCATTTTGTGTGGTTTGAAAATATTGATTCTCCTGTAATAAACTATTTTGTGTATAATGCTATCCTGACTAAGTAAACAAACCTTTTTACTATACTTTGAAATTCCTTGGCATATAATACTATGACTTTTTGATTAAATACTATATTATGACTTTTATTATGATGTTTTCATGCTATACTATGCTATGACATTTACGGTATACTATGTTCGGACAGTTTTATGATATGCTTTGACTTTTTGATAGCATACTATAGAATCACTTGCGCTATGACATTTTTATTCATCTATGACTTTTCTGACATATCATACTATCTTTTTTTCTATATAGTATAGGTATACTATGTATGCCTTTATTGTATCCTAAACTGTATTTCTTTTTCTTTTTATGGCATACTATACTGCAACCTTTTTACATTATGGCATTCTATACGATAAATCAGATTTTTTTATGAAATGCTCTACCATGACTTTTTTACGGCTTACTGTACACTGACTTAGGACATACTATATTTTTTTATTAAATACTATACTATTGCATTTTCTTGACAAACTATACTGTTACTTTTTTATGGCATACTATTATCTGATTACCATACACATACTTGACTATGACTTTCTTACAACTTTAATGCATACTATACTATGACTATTTTACGACCTACTATACTATAACTTTGATTTATGGACTGCTCTACGATGACCTATTTAGGACATACTATTCTTTGACATTTTTATGATTTACCATGCTCTAACCTTTTAATGGTGTACTGTTAATTTTTGCAGCACATGACTTTTTTAGGACCTGCTATGACCTTTTATGACATACTATACTAAGATTTCTTTAATGACATTTTTATGGCAAACTGCATTATGACAATTTACAATATTTTCATCACGTACTTCAATGTGATGTTTTTATGGCATACAACTTTGCTTTTTTTGGACATACTCTGACTTTTACCAAATTTGTATGGGATACTATACGATGTATTTCATGACATACTCTACGTTTGCAGTTGTTTGGCCTACTTTTTAACATTTTTATGGGATACTATTCTATGACATTTTAGGTACACGTACTTTGACTCTGTAAAATGACACATATGACCCACTCTTTCACAACATATGCTTGGTCATTGATCCCTACTTAATGTTACTTTATTCACTTAAGATGATGACCACACACAAGCATGTCAGATTCTGGTGGATCCAATGTTCACAGAAAATAAAAGGACAGTCTGTAGGCATGTCGTTTTAAACAGGAAGTGGCAGAAGCAGGGGAGATGGCACACATCCCAAGCCACATTTGACATTGTGATCACTCAGTACGTGCAGCTTTGCTGACCGAGAAATCAGAAATGAAACTGATTCTTCCTGTTGCTCTCCTCCTCCCAGGGAAAGTCATTTGTGAAGGAAGCGTTGCGGTGCATGGCGGTGGGACTGCGGCAGCGCTTCAGCTGTGTCAGCCGCCGGTGCTCAGCGGTAAAAGAGATGGTGTTCTCGCTCCAAAGAGAGTGTTATTCCAAACACCAGCTGTGCCTGGCGCCACGAGACCACATGGATACGATGGGCAACCTGGTCCAGTTCCACCTGATGTTTCCCCCGGGGTGAGAGACAGAGACACACAAATAATCAGTCAACTTTTATCAACAACATTCTCTGTAAAATAATGCAGTATTGAACCGTAGTTTAACAATAATAAACAGACTCAAGATACTTTAAAGTAAGAGTATCACTTTTTAAAATAGAAATACGCAATCCTCTTCTCACAAACGAAAACGTAATGAAAAATGAAATGGACCATTACGGGCTGCTTCATATTCAGGCTCCTTGTATTGTGCTTGCCGGCTCATTGTTACAGCTTATTGGGACACTTGAATAGAGCAGAACCATTGTCGAAGTCATGATAAAGTGTAATAGTATAATGCGTCAGGAAAAAAATCATGGTATATTTGTAATAAGAAATATAGGATAGTATGTCATATCATCAAAAAAAAACACAGTATAGTGAGTCATAGAAATGTCAAAAAAAGTCACGCTATAGTATGGCATAAAAAGACAAAACATGCTAGCATGTCGCAAGAGCGTCATAAAAAGTAAGAGAATGGTATGTAAAAAAAAACGTTATAATATAACATGTCAAAATATCGTGAAAAAAGTAAAAGTACAGTATGTCAAGAAAAAAAAGTCATAGTAAAGCAGGTCAAAAAAACATAAGAAGTCATAGTATAGTATGTAAAAAACAGCATAGTATAGTATGTGGGGGAAAAAGGAGATAGTATACAATGCTACAAAAAAGTCAGTCATAGAATAGTTTTTAGAACAAATAGGCATCGGTATGGTGAAAAAAAGTCATACTACAGCTTGTCAACAAAAGGTCATACAAAGTCAGTCTTTTTAAAGTGATAGTGAATGAAAAGACATAGTATAGTCTTTTAAAGCCATAAAATGTCAAAGTATATATTTATATAGTATAAAGTTAGATAGTCATGTTATAGTATGTCAGAGTAAAAATCATAGTATATCGCATAAAAAAAAGTCATGTTGAACAATTTATTAAAAAAAAGCTATAGTATAGTACATCGAAAAAGTAAAAATAATAGTAAGTCGATTAAAGTCTTAAAGTCATAAAATAGTACGACTTAGAAAGTCATAAAAAGTAATTGTATGGCAAACCAAAACAAGTCATAAAAAGCCAAAGTGTAGTATGTCAAAAAAAAGTAATTGCATAGTTTAAAAAAGAAAATCATAGTATAAAATGCCACAAAAACATCATAAGAAGCCATAGTATAGTCTGTCAGGAAAAAAGTCAGAATAGCATCTCGAAAAAAAATCTTTGTATTTTATGTATAAAAAAAAAGTCACAGAATAGTAAGTCGTGAAAGAAATCATAATAGAGTATGTCACAACATTTTTTGTGATGTAATATGTCATTTAAAAAGTCATGGTATAATATGTCATAGAGTAATAATGTCATCGTATATTTATGTCATAAAAAGTCATAGTATAGTATGAGTCAAAATATCTGCTGTGAAAAAGTGATAGTCTTACTTTGAGTGGTGTTTTCCTAAATATACAATAAGTTTGTGTTGAAAGTTGGACAAACTAAAAAAAAAAAAAAATTCTCATGTGTGCTTGGGCCATTAGACCTTACGTGGAACTGATGAACTTCCTGTTGAAGTGTGGAGACAAGGTCGGGTTGTGGGTCGGCCAGCGGCTGCGCAGGCAGTGCGAGCAGCACTGGGGGGCCCTGTGCAGCAGCTTCGGTAGCACCTGCTCTCACAGCCAAGCAGACGCACTGCAGCACACCACCGCTCCACCACCCACCGTGTCCTGGCCCATCACCAGCCAAGGAGCCGAACCGGAGGACAGGAACGGGCCGAGTCAGATCGTCAACGCGACCGAATTCGGTTTCCTCGTGTCTGAGAAATCCAATGTTACTGCTTTATGAACAGGCAACGGTGCAGACAGGGTGCACAAAGGTCATGCACTTATTAGTAGTAGTGGTAGTAGTTTAGTGTCTTATTGCTGGTGAAAGCAATGTAACATAACTTATTTGTTATTACTCTGTTGGGTATCTGTGCTATATTATTATTTTTTACATTTTACTTTGTACAAGGATGAAAACCATTTATCTACCTCACTTCAACGTCACAGTAAACCACCGTGGCTGTATCCTGCAGCAAAGGGCAGTGACAAACACGAGTAAACACCACAGGGAATCACTCAAGTGCAGCTGATGGCTCAAAGTCAGTATTCTACCTATTTAAATCCGTTTTTTGTATTTATGAGTATTGTTTTATTATGCACCGTGAAGTGGACATGCTATCAAACGTCAGGGTTCAGTCTGCAGGAAGGAAAGCACTCTTTGGTTATGACATTATAAATGTGTATTTTTGATGCTCTACTTGACTCACATTTCATACAGACTACAGGTTTCAAAGCTATGTTTTGTAACTTTTTATTTAAATGAATCTCAAAATACATGTGTAGGCATTTTGATTGAAATTAAATAAACTACAATGATGTCACTTGACAGAGAGAAGTGTGCTAGTCAGTCCGTCCGGTCCTGTAAAATAGTTCTTCATACAAATTAACAATAAAGCATCTCTGATGGTGGTAAATGTTGGGTATGCTGCCACCTACTGGCACATCTGTGGCAATGCTTCACATCAATGTTTCCCTCATTATATGCAAATAGAAGTATTCTACTTTATTCGAACAAACACTGTTCAACATTCACAGAATTTCTGACTTAATGCGGCAGACAACTTTTACGGGATGGGTAAGTAATCAGATTTCTAAATCAGTTAGACGTCCGAAGGAAGAAAGGCACAAGGTAAATTGTCAATAACTATCACAATGGCGTCTTTGGAATAGCCGTCCAGAGCAGATACACAAACACTTTCTATGTTGAACACACAGACAGAAAAGTAATTTGCTAAAAAGTAAGTAAAGTGAGGTTTGATGTATACTATGGCTTTGACCCTTATTAGTTCTGAGTGCCAGATGGCAGAAGGCCTCAGAATGCTTCAAAGTGCTTTTCTAAATCTGTCACGCCTTCTTCGTGATCAAGAGTGCCGAGGTGTAAAAGTAGGCAGAATTTGAACTTCTCTCAATGCTCCGTTCCACTGCCGACACTTTTCATGCAGCACCATGACAGCCTTCGAGGAGAGACGGCCTGAAAGCGTGCACTCTTATGTTAATTTGTATAAATCGTCGCTTCAAGACGACACAGTCACACAAAAGCCATAGCTCTTAGGATGTGATGTGGGAGAGAAGGAGGAAGCTATGACAGCCGGCTTTGAGTGCGGCTATTAGCAAGAAGTATGAAAACCCTTGCCTTTAGACGTGGTTGAACAGTGCACGTTTGTTTGAAGCATGCTGAGGCTTTAACCCTGTCACTGTTGTTGCATGAAACCTCAGAATACCAATTTAAGTTCACCCTTTATAAACTCACATATTGCATATTGTTAAGATTAAAATAAGGAAGCTAAACAAGCTGATAAGTTTTCACTTGACACTTGTCTCTATGTGCGAAGGTCCAGTCTTAGGACTGCTTCCAACTCTGCATGTAGTCCATACCTGTTGAAGGTCCTTGTGCTAACTTTCTGCTGAGTGAAATAACCGCCTGCAGCCTGGCTGAGTTCGTTAGCCAGGCAGCTAAAGGAAAGGGAAGAGACGTTTCTTTAGGATGTAGAGGATGGTGGCGAGGAAGAGGGCCACAGCCAGGAAGATGAGCAGCTTGTCGGTCAGTTCCCGCCGGTTGTACTTGAGGATCAGTTTCCTCCCCAGGTGGATGGTTCCTGTCATGCTTTTAAACTCCTCGTTGGTTTCCTGCACTGTCCTTGAGGAAGTGGCTGTGTGAGGAGAAGAAGGAGGAGGAGAAGTAGAAAAGGTTTGAGAGGGAAGATGTGTTGATTTTCACAGGGAAAAACATTGTAAATTGGATTTACCTTTTGTACACAAACTATAACCCTGAGAGTAAAACACATGGACAAAGTAGAGTTTATTTACCCAGTGTGCCGATAGTGTCCTCGCTCTGCTTCACCTGTTCGGCCATCATCCTGCTCATAGACATCAGACTCTCCGTGATGTTGCTACTGGTTTCTACTAGGCTTTCTTTGGTCGCCTTCCTGATATAAAAACACAGCTTATTGCAGCATATGACCAATCACAAACATAGACAAGTTTAGTAACTGCCAGTAGAGCAGCACATTTTACAAATGAAGGGCAAACTAGGCTGTAATATAAGACAAACACAAACAAGTTATGATCCAGGCTAAAAGCAAAAATCACAGACTGCGTGACCTCATATGATTTTAATCATTTAAGTTCTTAAATGTAAAAAGTAAAGAATCATTACAAATTAAATCACTGACGAAAGCGCCATTCGGACAGGATTGATATTACAGGGTGGTTAATGATTTAGCTGTAATTATATTATTAATAAAGATGGTCAGTAACATTTTGCAGTAAGAAATAAACTGGTATCCGCAATAGTGTCTCAGTGACACTGAACGCAGCTGAGAGATAAACTTTTAAAATGCAAATAGTCTCTTCAGACTGGACTTAGGTTATGAAGAGACCAGAGAGTTTGACTGAGGTATAATAAATACTGCGATGCGGGTTTAGGCTGAATAAAAGCAAAACACATGCCATGTTAACTTTATAATGGTATGGAGCTGATCGACTCTTCGTTTCAGCACCACAGTGAAGCCTCAGCCTCTGGATTTACTGACCTTTGTCTGGTGCTCTGGTTTTCTACTCCACACAGCAGCTCGTCCTTCTCCGTGTGGTCTATGGCCAGCTTACAAGCCAGGTTAGCTTTCCTCCACGCTGTCTGGTTACTGGAATCCACAGGAAAAAAACAAACACAAAAAACAACTTTCAGAATTTTTGTTTCTGTTATAGATTTCTTCATCTCAACTGGTCAATCTTTTTGGTGTGCATGCCGTTTAAACTCATCAATACTAAAAGTAATAGCCTCTCAAACTACTATTAGATCCAGGTATGAATGTATTGCAATTTTTCTCATGGGGTCAACACCGAGAACGGAGACGATTATTTAGAGCTTCCTATTTACACTCCTAATCCTAATAATCCCACCACAGGAGCCAGAGGCACCACCAAACCTGATGCAAAGAGGGGTTACAACCAAGCGTTACAGCTCACTGTGACGTGTCGACTGAGAGCGAAATACAGATGGGTTCACTCACTTAAACACTCGACTGGACGCTGGTATTGAAGACGTCAATAAAGTCAGCGATTCTGGGGGAAAAGGAGTTCACACACCTCAGCATTTGCCTTCGCTGGCTCTCCGTCTCTGCCTGGATGGCCAGTCTGTCCGTCTCTCTGTCCTGCTCTCTGGCCATCTGCTCCAGATCCTGACAACAGAACATCAAGTCGAAATAAAACAGTTTTGGGATTTTACGCAAGAAATCTGTCCGATGCCAACACAGTACACATGTGACGTGAGGCCTGACCTGTATTCTGAGTCTGAGCTGGTTGAACTTCTCTTTGACCTGAGAGTTGAACTCCATGAGAGTTGACTGAGGTCCAGGGCAATCCCTGATGTCCTGCAGTAACCCAAACAAAATGACATTGATCAGGATCTACCCTAAGAGCAAAACTAACACTGCAACACAATACTAACGACTGATTTAGAATTTTCTTTAGGAAGATCTACACAATACTACAGTATATTTATATCATGTAAATATATTTAGCTAAACAGGGTATAATAAATATTAAGGCTGCAACTCTTTATGGATTTATCATCAGATCTATCTACTTTCCCGATTAAACAATTAATCGTTCTGTCTATAATATAAAACAAAATAAAACGTTCACAAAAAACATTTTGTTTGTCTGATACTCAGTTTAACAACATTATAAAAGAAGACATTGACAAACGAAAAGCAGCCGATTACAGAAACGACTAAGCGGCTAATAGTTTCAGCTCTTATAGATTTAAATGTATAAATATACATAAAATGCGGTTTAGATCTCACGTCTAACGTACTACGTATCGAGGGAGCATGACTGTTATGGGAATAAAGTGAAATAAATGTACTATCATGACGCTGAAGAGCCTCTTTTAACCGTCTTTACCGGTTTATTTGCAACTTTTAGATCTGTCGACTTTGCCTTCGACGGATCAACAAGACCAACCAAACGTTTTCACGACTTACCTGAACGAGAGCCTTAATTTCTAGGTCATATTTTATAATTTCTTGTCCACAAATTCGGACGTGGACGTCCGCGGAAGACGCCATTTTTATTTTTGTACGGCGAGCTGGAGGGCTCAAAAAATGACGCGCTCTGCTAAAGGCGAAGCAGTGACGGGTTTTCTGTCACTCTGCAAACATTAAAATCAGCGTGATCAATAAATAACTTATTCTGGGAACATATGATAGACTTATTAACAAATGATTGATGTTAGGAAAAAACATTTTCCCTTGGAAACCTTTTCCTGAAATGTGAGACACTTTGTAAGTGTTATGATCTTGGACTCCTTATCTATTTATATTTGTTAGCTGTTTCAACTTGGCTGCACCATTACATTGCATGGAGATACACTTGATGACTGGGGCAACAACTCAACATTTTGCCCTGGCATATGGCACGCACTGGAATGTAAAATAAAGCTCTTCTATGTTCGCCTGCTTGACAACACAATGTGAGTTTGTAAAAACAGAACCACCAATGGGCTTGCATGAGTTTATGAGGTTAACTTTACTTCAAATTTGCAAGTGATTTCAAGAAGGCTACAATTACATAATGAAGCAATTAATCAGCTTCACTCCACTCATGCATTTACTAAAAAACAGAGCAATGCAGGTGTGATCCCACAACATATACCGGTATGTTCAAAGCTGGAGGATTTCTGGAGTTTTTAAATAGACTATGGACAAATGTGAGAGAGAAATACTGCATTAGTAATTAGGACAAAGACTAAGACAAAGAAGTATTGTTTTGCACCAAATTTACCATGGCAAGGAAGTCAATTGTAAGTGTGCTTTCAGATTTCAAATATACAAATTTCTTGTGGGTAAATATAAAAAAGATTTATCAAGTGGAAAATAGGTAATAATATCCACTGGTGTATTTGAAGTGATGCTGTATGTTGTGGTCAGTGGGTTGGAAATTCATATTTTCTCCAGAATTCAGCTGCTCATTGATCCATATTCTGCTTTCCAAAATTAAAAAGACCAAAACAGCCAAGAAGACGTTTGAAGACAACGATGTATTAAGAGAGACCACCTGCAGCGGTAAGGCACTGGCTCCAGCCTCTGGTTGAGGTAGTTGGTGCTACGTTTTGAACACCCTACCAAATACATGTGGCACGGTTATCCATCCCGTCAGGCATACTGTATTTGGTGTGGTATGTAATGTCCCAGAGACCCAAAACAACAGTAAATTAAACCTACAACTCTGAAATAGCTTATCCCTCTGTGCCACAGATCTCTACTCGGTGAGCCACAGCGTTACACTGGGTGACCAGTTCTTTCATCATGATGAAGGTGGGCACTGACGTTCATGGGAGGTCAATCCCACATACTTACAAGACCACCAAATTATACAAAATCATATTTCCTTTCTTGTGAGTATCACCTGCTAAAAAAGTTATTTTCAAAAATGAATGAGCCTTTTAGAGAAATTATGTGTTTCCCATTAACATCTTCAGTAGAAATTAATAGACTTGGGCCTGAACTCTCTAACAGTATGTGTCATATACAATAATAGATGTAGTGTCCCTGTATTTTTTACCCTTCCTTATACCTATATTAGCTTGTTAGAATGGATATATATACGCATGTGAAAACTTTATATAGAGGAATGAGAGAACCTGTGATGTTGTTTTTTGCTTATACTATGAAAATTAAATAAAAAGTGTTGTGCAAATCAGTATGTACACTAGGATCTTCATCTCAGTCATTCTAAACCCCATGTGCACATAGTTACATGAACCAATTAACCACATAAGATTTAGGATGGGGTGCTAATGGTTTTATTATTTTGATATTAAAATCAATAAACATAATCAGACTATTGTGGTTACAAGCAGAGCTGTGGTACCAACTCCCGGCTGATACAACAGAGAAAGAATGGTTTAAAAAATAAGAAAGAAAAAGAGAGAGGCACAATAACACAACAGAGATTCCGGGCAAGTGTCCGCAGGATGTCAAGCAGCCAGAGACAAAACTGTCAGAAGCTCTGAAACAGAATGAGTTGTTACAGTACAAACCAAAAAAAAAAAACCAAAAAGATCTTTTAGATTTCCATATCTGTGCCTAAAGCCCCCCACTGTGCATCCAAGAAAAAAACCAAACAATGTTAAACAAAAGAAAAAAGTTAGATAAAACAAAAGTAAAAACTCAGCACAACATTTATTACACAACATAAATATAACAACTGTCAAGATATTGTATTCGAACAGGCATATATGTGAACTACAAATATAGACGTCATTGCTAAAGAGAGGATCAAGTTAGTTTCAGCAGGATACACTTTCTGCAGGTTTTGCTTCTTAAAGAAATTATAATCACCAAGAGATCTATTATAGAGCACTTAGCAATGAAGTACAGCCTTCCTACTGAGACTGGGGAGAGGAACACACACAGGACTAACTACAGAAAGATCCCATGCTGTTGATCTAGTCAAATAAGTTACCATACAAGACCAGAAGCATCATAACAATGGCATGTAGCTGCGGCGCTCAGAATAACCGATACCTCCCACATCCTCTACATGAACTTGTATGGATTTTACTATAAAATAGTTTCACTGTCTTTCTTGATTATCAAAATTGAAGAAGAAAAAAAAAAAAATAAAGAAACATAACATATGCTTTAGGATAAACATTTCCTGTTTGTTAAAGGTCTCTCTCTCCATGCATTTTGGCAAATCTGGAAGGAGCTGTAAGTAACTGCAGTGTTGTATGATGAAGTGTGTAGATATGAAAAGAGGGGTTGTATATATTGTCAAGGATGGGTTGTTGTCGTTTGCTTTAATAAGATCAGTCTGCAGAAGAGGAAATGACTCCCCTCCCCCAATCATTCATTGCAGGGGAGGATGAGGGGTCTCTGCCCACCAGCCTTTAGTGGCCCCTGGCTAATATCAGGAGCTCCCTGACAAGACAACTGCAAACCAAAGCCCTTCTGAAAATAAAAAAAAGCACCCAGAAGGGGGCGAAACATCTCTGGCGCAGTGGTGAAGTTTTCCCAGAAAACTGATCAAATGTTAAGATTTTCCCACCAAAGTCAGAGAGAGCAGCCGAGCTGACTCCTCACCTGAGCTTCAAGGCTGTGGAGCACCCGAACCTCGGTCCAGAGTCACGACAAAAGAAGAGTTGTGTCACGGAGAGGTTCTCTTTGCCGACTCGGTGAGTCTGGTTTCAGGCTCTGCCGCCCCCGTCTGACCGCCTCAAACCTTCAATGACAGAACGCTTCATGTGCTTCACAGACAACGCTTTAATCAAAGTCACAATGAAACTGCAGCTCCGACAGCATCTTGCTTCCTATAACTGGCTTTCGGGCAGAACATAAAATACTAAAGGCAAGAAAGGCAATAACTGAAGCCACTATGTGTGCTTTTTTGATCTAATCATACAAATTATTCAGATGACATATTGTACGTTTTGTGGCCAAATCTGGTGAAAGTCAGCGCAGTCTGTGCGTTACTTTCAGCTTATTAATATCAGACCTTGTTTGCACGGAGCCAAACATTTTTATTTTTACAAATGCCATTTTGTTGCAAAAAACGACATGCGTCCACACAAACGTTGAAGAAAAGGACAATATTACTTGTTCATCTTCCCGTATGTGTGCATCACTGCCAATAACTGGAGTATCCGCTGGTTGCCGGGCAACCTCACAGTGACAACAAGACTCGAGGATATATAAGTTAGTATAGTCCAGCACATAATCCCTGTAAAAGTGGTTTCTATTTTTGCACGGATTAAACAAACGAGATAGAAGATGTTAACCAGTGAGCTTCAGAGGTGCTGACAGGTGGATGTTTTGAAGTTTTGAAAGACAGAAACAGTTTCCCTGTTTACCTTGGGTCATGTTCATGATAACAGCATCTTTTGTAAAAGGAGTAAATTGGGAAACAATTAGCAACATGAAATGCTAATTCCTTTACATTGTTCATTTGGCCCTTGGTTTTAGTAGCATTTTGCTCATGATTTACAAATGTGGTCTCTTTGGGGTATTTACCCATCTATATTCATTATCTGTTGATTTATTTGTTTATTTTAAAATCCATTTTTAAGCAGATTTATATGATTTGTAATATCTGTCGTCAAAGGTTTTTATTGATGCACTCTTTACTGTCTAATTAAACATTAATTATTGATCGTCTTTAGAGCCATTTATATATCATATTATAACCATCTCCAGGGTGCAGTAGCAGGATTGAAAATAAATCTACATGACAACGTTATATTGCAGATATATAATGAGTAAATATATTAACATTTCTATGTAAAAATACATGAAGATTAATTCAGTAATTATTATGTAGTTATACAGCTGTATAAAATGGCATAATGAAGCAAGTTAAGTAAAAACAAAAAACAGTTTTCATTGTGACTTTGATTCATGTCTATAAACCTCATGTGAAGTCTGTGACAACCTGGTAAATTCTGCTTCAGTGGAAAAGCAATTAAGTCTAGTTTCAACAAATCGTCTCCTTACATGTTAATTTACAGGACAAAACAAATAAATATCAAAGAAATGGTATGAACACTGGGGTTCGAGAAAAATACGCAACAAAATATAATTTAGGGGGAAAAAAATCTTACGTGCAACATTTGACAGAGTCAGAGCATAAATATCAAACCATATTATTAATTTTAAAAAAAAGTTTAAACATACAAGCGGGACAGCGCCATATAAAGATACAACATTCATTATCTTTCTGGATCCTGACAACAAGAGTCTCCCTCTGTATCCGAACAAAAGTCTAACAGGAAGTAGCACAACAGGAAAAGCTCAACCAGACACTCACGTCTGTCTTTATGATCCTGCTGAGGAAGACTAGTCTACATTCATCAGCAAAGCAGCAGCAGCAGAGTTATACCTCGCTATGTCAGCATACAGCAGTGCAACAGTCAGAAACACAGGACTGACTAGAGTCGTCGACAGAAGGAATAATATGGCTAAAACAGCTTTTTAAACACAGTCATGTTAGCACCCAGCCACTGACAGATTAGCACCACATTTTACCTCCATGCTCAGTTTGTCGCTTCATTCGCACCCAGCGACTCAGTGCCAACACTGACTTCAAGGAGGGTCTGGCACTTTATAATAGCAAAGTTAAGAAACGGAAAGTTCTGTTTTATGCTTTTTTGTTTTGTTTTGTTTTTCTCGAAAAAGGTCTCTCAAGAGGCGGCAACACGGTGCTCCATGTCAAAACCACAGAAGAAGAATGCAATTTAATCGACTAGGTAAAAAGCAGGCCCAAGTGTCCCTCTACCTCAGACACAGTGGAAGTTTGCTCTTCTCTACACGGACACACCAGCGGTTATAGCAGCAGCAGCCAATACAGAAAACACAATAACGTGGCGTAGTGGGCAGAGAAAGAGTTAAAAACGGAACCAGGTTTCCCAAAACAACATCAATTTAGAGTTTACATTTATGTTCTTCTTCAGTTACACGTTAAAAGATAAATCCATTGCAGACATGACAAACAGCATATCTGCTGTTTAAGGCTGATTATTATACAAAATCTGTTGATTTGGGATTAAAATTAGGTTTTCATTTAATTTTTGTACTTCCAAGTGTAGGTTTTGGGAAACCCAGCCCCTTGTTTCTGTAGGGAATCCCCTCCAGACTGACAGAAGGTGTAGATTTGTGTTCTCATATATTTGATTAAGGCACCTGGTTCAGCAGGCATCATATTCAAAAACCAAGTGCAAGGTGAGTAACACTGTTGGTCTTTTGACTGTCGTAGGAAAAAGGTGTGAAAAAAAAACAGGGTGTGTGGTAATAAAATACTCTAATTGTGTCATGGACACTCTGAACCAAAAACTTAAGTCTCTTTGTGCTCATTCACTAGCAGCAAGTATGAAATCATTTGACCGAGAGTGCAGTAACAATGGTCAACCTTTCCATTGATTGGCCAAATCATTTCACGATCTGCAAAGAATTCCAGACGTTACTTGATTCTCTCAGTGCTATGCAGGAAATCGTCATGCAGAAACATCATTCCTACTCCGTTTTTTTTCGGTCAGAGTACATTTCTGTATGTATCTAATTCATACTGGGAAAAATGTGCAGGTTAGTGAGTATACAGCCTCTGAAGATGAGGTGTTTTGATAAACAGGGTAGCCCACATGGGTACGAACAAGACAGGAAACATTTCAAATGCCCCAAAAGAAACTCAAAACCAGACTCTGAGATCTGACATCACAGCCAGCAAGAGGTGAAGTCATTTTAGTTTGTTTTTTTTTTCTTTTTTTTTTACAAAGTCAATTTATTGAGGCAATAATATTTGGTGACACTCATATTACAGATTTGTAATTTCCTAATAACTTCCTAAGAAGTTTCTCGATTCTTTTTCACTTTATTGTTATAGTTGTTGTGGCTAATATGTTATCAATCAGTATCATTGTAGTCCTGTTTCTGGCAACCTGGTGAAAGTAAGTCCAATATACACTTTTTTAAACTCTGCTTTAGGTCTCCACCAACTCCTGGGTGAAATATCTGGATATTTAGCTGCTAAATGTCCCGCTATATTCACCCTCTATATTGCTAACTATCCACTGTTTGGTGCTGAGCAGGAAGTGCAGAGTAAATAAACTTATTCTCCATTTATGTTGAATTGTATGTTTTGGCATGTTCAGCCTCCCTGCTTTGCACTGACAAACTCAAATTGATTAATTGTAAGTTATTATTTTTCCGTTACTAAACTGCATAGCTCTGTCAAAGAAACTTCATTTGAAATTATTCTAAAATTACGTAAACAATGATGAAATAAAGCATTGCCAAATATTTCCTCTCTCAACGTCAACATATTAAAATTAGAAGAAAATTCCACTTGCTATTTAAATCAACAAAAGCAATGTCCTAATACACCAAAATGTATGCATTTATTTTGCAGTTCTAGTGAATGTTTTGTACCTCTCAGATGGAATAAAGATCCTTTGTGACTTTGGGCAATGGTATCAAATCAAGGAGTCTGACTTTTACATAAAAAATTCCGGTATGCCTCACAATATCGACCATACAGCTCAATAATACAGAAATCACCATTCTGCTGTTCAGAGCAAGCACATTCCTCTGATTGGTCCAACAGGGACAGTTCAATGCAAATGATCAGGGTGTCTGATGACAGTTATTGAGAACAATAATCACATATTCTCTCTGTGAGTGGATCTAATACAGATGCCATTTTAATTATTGGATGGTTTCTTGGAAAAGTAATCAGCACCATGTTGCACGTTGTGTATGTTTGAATACCGATCTAGAGAAAGCAGAGAACCTTTGTGAATCATTGTGACAAGTCTGTTGGCCTTTTTTAAGTTTGTGTAGCGAGCATTGCACTATATTGATTGACATTGACAATTCATAACACACACACACACAAAATATTTTGTACAGAGTAAAGAATGGCGACAATAATTGGAATACATAAATATATTTTCTTTTGATTTTATATGTCATCACATATGTCAGATAGAAGAACGATATTACCCTGATTTGCTGAAGAGCTTTATGGATCCACTTAGCTTTTATTGGACAAGAGGAGCACAAAGTTACACACTCTATGAGCTTAATAGTTTACTGTATAGGATTTATATCATCAGAAATAAAAAGGATAAGGAATAGTTTTACTGGCGTGGATTTTCACTCATTTCCTTGACTGTTAAAATGCCACAGAGTCTCCTGGTCTAAATGTAAAGTTGCACAGCTTGCGCCTATCATGTTAAATGTAAAAACCTGTGAGGACTCTATCTTGAATCAGCTTTGTGATCGTCTACAAAACACACACACGCACACACACTCCGCTGAGCTGGTCTACTATTGGCCAACTAGCGGCTGTTTAACCACTGTCGACCCCCTACCAGACCTGGGCAAAATTGTAGTTGAAAAAATTGCTTCAAATGTTGCCACAAAAGATACAACTGAGCACAAGAAGTTCAAATTTTTGAAGCCATTTTTCAGACATATTTCACCACGTCTGCTACTTCATTCAAGGTTGTTTTGAGCCAATCAGGCTGAATAGTTTTGTTGTTGTTGTTGTTGTTGTTATTGTTGTTGTTGTTGTTGTTGACAATATATTGGCAGAACAATGTCATAAACCTCAGGCACACCCCTTGGCAACTGTCATGTCTGCCAAGTAATTATTTCTGTTTTGTGTGTAAGTGAAAAGTTCAAAAAGGCATTAAGTGTCCGGATTGAGTCTCCATTTGTAACTGGCTTGCCATACAGTACAGTGATATAGTAACCTCCCCCAAGGCGGCCCGGAACAGCATCTTTCAAACGGGCTCTCCCTGGCCGCCCCGGGCTAAACCCCCTCCTCATTAAGTCACAAGTAGAAATCAGTTTACAAATGATAACAATATAGCTCTCTGGAGAAATGTGTCTACGCTGTACATCACCCTGAAGAGGAAGCCAAAGCAGAATACATTTTTCCATAGGAAACCTCTACTGAAGGCAAATGGATCATGACGCCAAGGGGGTCAGCATCAAGATCAACGTAGGGGCCCTGGAATCAAAACCCTCTTTTTCTTTTTTTTTTTTTTTATAAGACCACAAACACACTACCCACACGGTTCCTGACCAGGAAATAAATCTATCCTGTCTGGGCTTCCCAAAGCCAAGCAGTGATACATGCTCATACAGCACCTCATATCATTACATGGCTCCAGAAACATTTAGACCTAACCCTCGTCAGGCCGTACACCTATCCGTGGCTAGCTTAGAGACCTAGCCAAGTTAGGTTATAGACCTATCTTCGCAAGTAGTCTTCAAGTACACTTGCAGCATTCACACCAGGCCTTTTAGCAGCAAATGGAAGAAAAAAATGCTTTCTTTTTGTTTGTTTTTTTCCTTTTTTGGACAAAGTGCTTTTGTTTTCAAACATATAAGATAGAGTACTCTATACATATATCTAACATTTAGAAGGTGCATATCAACTTATAGTCTATTTACAAAAATGAATCACTACTAAGAAAATATCTATGGACGGTAGGGGAGAGCAAGTCATTAGGCTACAACGAGCAATAAGAAGTCAAATAAGAATCATGGATACTCATCATTCTAGTTTCAGAAAAAAAAGCACCATTTCTCCCTTTTTAGACGGAACACAAATCAGTAAAAAAAATATATATATGCAGCACTAGCTGTTGTTCAATCAAACACTACAGAGACCACAGCTCTGCATCGCCATCACCAGACATCAGAGTTCTATCTGTGAAGGACTACTTTCTTCACTTCAAACTGACCTGAATTCAGCCTTGTCACACATGTACTTTTTATTTTTGTATTCGAGAGAACTCTGGTTGAATTTTAAAATTCCTGGGAATGGCGCCATTTCCTCTGAGGAGGCAGCAGGAAGGCAAGCATACAGGCATCATGCATTTGTAAAGGTTGGACATGCTGCCAATCTGTGGCCTGGATATTGTAACTTTGAATGTTTTGGTGAAGAAAGATATTCTTTGCGGCTGGGACTGGTCAGGAAGGATGTGAGCTGAGGACTGAAGGTAAGGCCAGCCTCAAAGGCAGCAATGTCAATTCCAGGAAATGGAAAATTCAACCGATTTCATGTTCGAAGAGGGAATATGTGTGAAGATCGGGATCACAATGCTGAATCCAGATCAATCTGGGAAACACTCAAATGGCTTTGGCTTTCATGCAGCAACTGTCCTCTGAGTTTCTTGCTTTTCTGGACATGCCCCTGTCTCAAGGACAGGGGCATGTCCTCATTCTTTATATACCACTCAAACCATGACCTTGGCTTTGCTGCATTGTTTTTCAAATAAATTCAGTCCGGATTCTCTGTAAATCCCTCAACCAGTAAATGATACCGAAAGGGTCAGGTGCCGGTTTTATATATCAAACTATTAGATCAACTGACTGCTCTTTAAGACCGTTCTCCTCTTTTCCTCCTCTCCACTTAACAAATAATTCCAAACCAACAGGAAAGATAACAGGCAGCTAAAGTACAAAAATATAACAATAACTTTTCTTTTTTTTTGTGTTTTTGTGGTTTTTTTCCCTCTAACTTACTTGATGCAAGGATGGGATTCAGAAATGTGTCATGCTTAAAAATTAATCAACTGTCATGAAAAGTGGCATTTCACCATTGATAGATATAGCATTAATGTTTCTATATACAGTACTTTAAAACACAACTCAGTTAATATTTTGTTGATGGACTAGACCTCATCTACATACAGAAATCAAACAAGTGACACCAGGAACAAAATGTTTTGGTTATTGTTGGTGACATTTTGACAAACAAAAATGTAACATAGCTTATCTACCAGCGCTCTTGGTTTTTGTCCTAGATAGCGCCATAAAAACAATTAGCATGTGGAGGGAGGAACAAGTTCAGGAATGAAGTGCTTGCTAAGCAACACATCTACTGGAGAAGCCCACAGATGGAGTACATTTTCAGATTCTTAAAAAAATGACTGAATGTTCCTTTTCTATACAGAATTGGACCCAAGCTAATTTCACAGTTCTATGAAGTTCCCTGACCCTCCCACATTTCTTACATTCAATACGGCGTCAGTTAAGCTGTGCAAAACCTTACTTTAACTGGCTGGTCGCCATTTCGTTGCATGTGTCTTTGGTACAAAAAACAATCAAAATATAGTGTGCAAATATTTTTTTTGTAACTCTAAACGAAAATATCTGTTACCCCCTCCCCCGTTCCCTAAAGACAAAGTACCAAAAACCAAAAATAATCCATTGCAGAGCTCTCCTATATACATAGACTCTGTGGCATGACGCAACGAGAGCTTCCACTTATTTTTGTACATTCAGAATATCTTTAAACTGAAATACACAACAAAACCCACAGTTGTCTCCCACCTCGCATTCACCAACAATCTCCCTCAGTGTAAAGCTGTCCGCTCCTCGGCAGGACCTAAGGGAGTTGTGACCAATCACCTCTTCTCGTTCAGTCCCTCTCATGCACTCACTCAGACTTACAGAAACACACACATACATACATACACAAGGCACAATGAATAGAACTCTGATCAAACACTAGTATGAACACACCTGGTCATCTCTACTGTACAAAAAGGGGAGCCAGTGCCGTTTTTCACTGGGAGACACTTTTATGTACAGTTTCCTAGAGGAGATGGATCACTGTTTGTCATCTTCATCACCACCATCATCATCATCTTCCTCACAGTCTGCTCCCATTCAGGCAAAATGCCCGTTTCTCCGGTCCAGTTATAACCAGCACAAGGCCAAAAGCACCAAACTACATACCCTTACTCTCCACCTGGTCAACCACCTCCTGCTGTTTAAGTTAAAATAGTCAAAATGAGGCATTAAGCTTCATCCTGCCTGCTGCAAACTTCGGACCAGCAGGATGTCTGTCGCTTAATCGTTTAAGTTGAATTTTGACTTGAAGCTTCTATTGCTTTTTTGTTTCGAGCTTTACTTTGCTAAAAGGTGAACTCCTACATTTTAACAACAGCAGACCTGATTGGCAAACAGGGGATGGCATGAACATATTAAGGCCTTCAATACAAAATACTTCCTGCCACCCCAAAAACGCCTCGGAGCACCATTATCTTCTTTTTCCTCCGCAGCTGCCTTGGCAACCAAAGCTGTTTTCGTAAAAGTTAGTTTTCTGAGTGGATCAATTTAACATCCTGGAGTTCATTTTTGTTGCTACGTAAGGTAAGCCTCTTCTAGGAAATGATAACTGGAACCTTTTCCAACCTTTGATGGTGTCTGACGTGTAACAATTCTTCCTCTATCATTACAACCTCAAACAACCTGTGTGAAAGTATTCCAGTGGTTACACTCGTGGGACTGTCTCTGTGTCAGCCCTGGAAGCAGACCTCCGACAGAATCGACCCTATACAACACTATGTTAAACACATCTAATAGTCACCAGTGGTTTGAGGACGTGCCATTAGCTATACACCTAACCATCCCTTGCTTTTAGAGGCGCTTTTCCCAACAGACGCTGACGATGGGTTGGGAGACAGTTACACACCGACTCTGCGCACAGTTTGCAGAGACAGTAAGCTAAGGTGTATGCCATATAGGTGCATGGCTAAAACAAGCACGCATCATAAACACGGGGCGTGGTATGTTTGTTTGTGTGACTAACAATGTGTATGTACTCTGGGTTGGAGGGGGCATGCAGCAGGGAGCATAGTTACAATGGGACAGCACGGTGGTAATATTTAGTCCACTGCACTCAGTGGACTGCAGTTTGTCTAGATTTTGGAGGTCGGGACTCGCAGGCCGACCAGACCGCCGGTGGGATCGCCGCGTCCTGTGTTCTCCAAGATCTTGTTGACAAAATCTGAAGTCTGGCCAGCAACAGGTGATGCCACTGCAGTAAGACACATTTAGAGATGTTAAACACCTTGTTTATGTAACTTGTTTTTTCCATCATGTAGATTGTAGCATACCAGATTTTCTTTTTACCACTTTCAAAAAAGTGCTTTGTTGTAATATCATCATATCATAATTTACCCCATTTATTCAATATCAAATGTAATTGACAGATAGTTTTGTAATGATGTGCTTTCTGACAGTAATTCTTTTTCGAAACCTTTTTTTCTGTATACGACATAATTTAAAACTTTAATTAAGTTTTCAACACTGATAAAAAAAAAAAATGGCTTACATTAAGGTGTGTCTATTTTATTATTTGTTCTTTAATCTTTCACTCTCTTTAAATTTAATGTAATTTCAAGTACATTTGATGTGTGTAATTCATCTTTCACAAGTTACTGGCAGTTATGTCCGTCAGCTGTCGTCCCCCTCTTCAATTCTCACCGAGTGTCTCCTGGATGAGATGCTCCAGAGTGTCCGCCATGTTGGTCGGACGCGGAGAAGAGTCCTCCACTCGGGCAACTATCTCCTCCTTGATGGCATTGATCACGAAGAGCAGCCGATCTACAGGAGGGCACATGGTTGAGCACACAAACAACCATTGACAAAAAGTTAACAGTTGGTGATAGCACCCTTTTGTTTTGTAATTTTCAACGATTTGAAGGTGAATTTTGAATGTGACAAAGCTTAAAAGTAGATACAAAATAAACAGCAAATAAAAATACAGGTAGATTTAGTGGAATACATTTGACAAAGAACTTTATCAAGGCATGAAAAAAAAAATGGATACAGAGGTTGATTAGCTTGTGTCCTAAGCAACGTACCGTACTCTGTGCCGAGTCCCCAGAGCTTCACCTTGTTTGCTTCATACTGGGCCTTCTTTTTTAAACGACAAGCTCTACAATAAACAACAGAGGATTGAAGTTTACTCACGCATAACAGGAGAGGGCTCCTTTTAGCAAACAGTAGGCACTGGGAAACATGACATGATGCTCCCAAAATAAACATCCTGGGTACAACTGAACTCTAAACTACACGCATGGTCAAAGCAATACAACCTTTTTAAACGAATATACTGTGCAGGTCAGTGTGATTGTAAAAGAAGGTCCCTGCTACTCTGCTGTGTGCGTACAGTACATGCGTGCACGTGTTACCTGGATGCCAGCTTGTTCTTCTCCTTGCGTGAGCGCGGTCGTGCGGTCAGCGGCAGTTCACTGACGGGCGTCAAGTCGCTGATCACCTTGTTCAGTTTGCGAAGCTCGGTGCCGATCTGCAGCAGCTTGCGTGGATTGGGGGTCAGGTCTTCCACGTCCGTGCGGCGAGACTTCTTCAGCATATACTTTCCTTCACGACAATGAATGAGAGGAGGCATTAGAGATGACTCTCACATTCATTTCAATGTGTCAGCAGGCATGAAGCACACAGGTATGTATGACAGCTATTGCAGTTTCCGTTTCCATTCTTTAAATTGGTTTCGTATGGTTTCCCCAAGTTAATATTATTTGTTGTATGTTAAATAATCTCGTCACTGAATAATAAATGAATCATTAAAACTTTTGTTTGCACCTCCATCAGCCAAAACCCCTCTTCTTCACTTCTCACTGAATAACTTTCAGAGCATTTAAAAATGTTCTTGCTGTGATTCAGTCATTCAGTCACCCTTCAGCGCCCATGTAAAGCAGTTGGTCTGTTTGCACAGGACCAGCGGAAGTGCTTGATGGCTGGCATGGAGAAATTAGCTTTTTGTGTGAACAGCCAGGCTACTGCTTACGCAACAATTGACTTTCACATCCAGTGTGAACCCGGCAGGTTCAGTAAGAAACAAAATGGTCATTGAGTGTGTGTTGGACCGCCACAATTAGTAATGATTTCATTTTCTGTGCTTTCTCTTTCTGAAACCCCTGCTAAATTATCTAAATTGAAGTTATCCTCTACATATGCAAAGAAAAAACATTAAACGGGAGCGAATGCAAGAAGAATGCTTTGCAGGCTTGTGCAGAGCAATTAAAAGTGCCACATGTGATCACTTAAACTATAGTATCACTGCAACATGCTGTGCACAGCTGCTGTTGTGGAAGTCCAAGCCGTCACAGTCCCACTGAGAGACCCGGTACTTGCACTGCAGTCTCCACTAAAAGACGTATTAGATACGTTTTATGCAGTGATGTGTGATCGAGGTGGTGAAATGAAATGTCAAAAATAGAATAATCCAAAAGTCTTTCCTTTAAAGATTCTCATAAAGATTTTGACTAAACATAATCAGCAAGTGTTCAAGCAAGGTGTACATCATACAGTTCCAGTTTGCGTTATACATATATACTGTATGTACGTGTGTGTATATGTATATATATATATATACATATATATATATATATATTTATATATATGTATACCATGGAGAGGCCCGTTCTTCTGGTACAGGTTGCTAGGCAGCGTGTGTCTGTCCCACTCAGACGGCTTGAGCATACGTTCCTGTTTGGAGGGGGTGAGCTGCTCGCTGTACTCCCAGAAGTAGCGACGCTTGCCTCTCTTCCGGCTGGAGACTCCTGCTGTCAGGCCTTTTATGTCCTCCGTTACCTCCATGTCACAGCCTGGAGAAAACCAGACAGGAGAATGGGGGAGGAAATCAGTGCAAAAGAAAGACAGAGAATGAAAATTAAGGGGAAATAGACGGTAGGGTAATAATTTAAGAAATAAACAACAAATTTCGCAAATAATGACAAGCCATAGATTGGTCACACACAACCAGGAGCATGAAGATGACGGGCTGCTACCTGGCTCTGAGAAGGCATCACTCATGTCGTCGTCCTTGTCAGCTTCGTAGTCTTCATCCTCCTCCTCCTCCTCCTCATCATCTTCCTCATTATCAGACAGCTCGTGCTCGCTGCCGAAACCCTCATCGTGGTCTTCGTCATCCAGCTCAAGTCCATCGCCTTCCTCCTCTTCCGCATCTTCCTCGTCGTCGTCGTCTTCTTCTTCTTCTTCCTCCTCCTCCTCCTCTTCCTCTTCCTCCTCCTTCTTCACCTCTTCCAGCTGGGAGTGGGCTCTGCCGGCCAGGCTTCTGCGGGTCAGGAACAGAGAGTAGTTGTGCTCCTCCTCCTTGCTCTTCTCCGCGCCCTCGACAGCCACACCGCTGCCATCGCCGCTAGCCCCCGCCACACTATCGCCGCTGCTGACCAGCCCAGAGGTGCTGCCCTCCATAGCCTGGCACGCCTCAACCATCTGAGGCACGGTGGCAGCAACAGGAATTACCATCAAGGTGGCGCTCGCTGAAGTGCAGGCCATCTCGTCTTCTGGCTGGGAGAACGGTAGAGGTGGACCCGACTTCGCAAAATCCGTCTGGGAGGGCGTGTCGGGCTGAGTTTTATGCACAGCACTCACACGCACTTTAGCCTTGTACACAAAGTTAGTGCCGTTAGAAGTTGGGGCTGCCATCTTGGTTCCTCGCCCCTGGGGCTTGGTTTCAGCTTGGCCGTGGTCCTGCGTGAGACTGAGGAGGGTCTGGTTCTTGGCCATAGTGGCCATAGTCTCAGTGCAGGAGGGCACAGGTCTGGTGGCTTTTTGGGAGCTTTCAGGAAAGTCTGGGAGAAAGCTGCGGGAAGGACGGAAAGCGGATGCGGAGCTTGGGGTAGGCCATGCAGATCCGGCGCCCAATCCCTGGCCAGGGACATGGGGTCTCCTACTGTGACAGGGAAGCTGGGACGGCTGAGGCTGAGGGACAGACATCGTCAGGTCAGCATGGGGGTAGAGCGCCTCACACACAGGCAGCGAATCCTCGCTGTTGAGTTGAGCCAGGGTCGGGGTTCTACCAATCACATCCTCGTCCTGGTAGGGACTAGAGAAGTCATCTAATCCAAGGAAATCTACCTCTTTGGTGCCCCAGATGTCACAGCTGGCCAGCCGTGTGTATCTGCCAAGCACAGAGACATGCAGTAGTATCAACAGTCAAAGCTTTTATTGTATATAACCTTTAAAATGTACCTATTAGCTGTGTTTCATTTAGATATGTAGGAAATAAGACCTGCACATCACAAAAAAACATGTATCATCATTGTTAAGTGAATACATTTGGATCAAACAAAACATTAAAAGGAGGTTACCTTGGACAATAGTTTTTTTCAGTTTTTTGTATTAATAATAAATAATAATAAATAATAAAACTAATTATTGGTTGCAGCCCTAGATATAAACATATCTTTTGCACGATTTAGAAATGCAATGGCTCCGTGTTTGGGATAAGTGCAAATTTTGAAGTTGAAAAGCCTGAATGATGCATCTGTGCCTCAATTCATACCACCTGGATCTGTCTGCCTTTGTTATTTCACCTGCAATTTTTGCTTTGCCTTTAGTATATGGTTTTGTCGTGTAGTGTGAAACCTGGGAGGTAGTCAAACTTGTTCCTACCCGTACCACAACAAACAAATAGATCCAGATTAAGAAAACTACTGTTCGGTAAAATCACAGTGCCTCAGAGCTCAGAGAGAATATGACTTTTACTGACCCAGAAACACCAATTAGACAGTTGAAGTACCAAACAGCAGCGTGGGCCTAGTCTGGACAGTCAAGGTTGTAAAAGAATGACTCACTCCTTAGCCCAAAAGAGACAGCACTTTTCTCTGTTCCACTTAAACATGACCTCAATCAACCCTGTTAGCAGCAGATTCCCACCAACCCTGCAACAGCCAGCACTATTCCACCTCAGTATTAATCGCCTTTAGTCTTTAGAAAATATTGTCTGCCCTCAGCTGACAATCTCCATCAGATTAGCAAGTACACAAACTAGCATCGGGATAGGTGCAGGACAATGGTGTGACTCAATAGAATCTACAGTAATCATGTCCATCATAATGAAGGATAATGTCACCCAGTGGAGCAGTCACGGATGTATATCAATAGTATTTAAGACAATAGAGCTTACTAGACAGCACTTCTTAACAGCATTAATTGCTTGTTAGTTTTGGTCTTTTCATGGGATTTGTTGAAACTATCATAACAAAAACAAAGACGTTACTTTCAATAGCTTCACAACCGACTGGTTACAACCAGTCACTTTTCAGTGGCTCATGTGAACAGGCGATTCTTTCTCAGACAGCAGATGACAATTAAAAACAGACAAATCTTGTGGACACTAAATGCGACCTCCTTAAATGGTAACGGTACGTTATCATTTAATGCCATGCTAGTTTTCACATAATAGGTATGTAATGTTAAGCACAATTACTGGCATTGTAAGACACTTTTACCTTCAGAAAGTTGTCAGTACGCCATTTGAGTTCCATTAGATTCATCAGTATGTTTTTTATGTTTTATTTATTTTCTGTTGTTTTAACTCAATCTAAAATAAGCCACAGCACATAAATAAATGATCCAGTACCTGGTGACATCTTCCCAGCAGGAGTCCCACTGTTCGAATGCTGAGCTGCTGCAGACTGTCTCACACTCGCCCAGACTCATGAGCTGATCCACACAGCCCTCCATTTCCTTGCCTCCGTCCCCCACGATGCTGTCCCGACAGGGGCTCTGCCGGTGGGTTATGTCTCTGTCCTGCAGAGAGGAGGAAAACACGGAGGTGAGTCAAGTAGGTGGTGGGTTAGAAGACAGGCTATTTCTAACTCTATTTAGTTTACTTTTTGTTGTGACAGTTCTATTGTATTCAAAGGACTTTGCTAACTGACACAAAGACATTTAAGATCACAAGCCAAGAACTGATTACTGCAACCTGAAAGTATTGTGTTGACTTCGGGGCTAGAATAAAACATACCAACAGTTAAAAGAGTAAAGGGGAGTTTTTTTTCTCCCACCATTTGTGCAATAACTGACAACAAAAGATGACGCTCTTCTCATGCCAAATTCATCATGGCTAGAAGTGATCGAGAAAGTGACACACTTTTTAAGTTTTTCCCTTTCAAAGACTAGGGTCTCTTAATGTGCAAATTGACTTGCCAGAGAGAGAGAGAGATAGAGAGAGAGAGAGAGAGAGAGAGAGAGAGAGAGAGAGAGAGAGAGAGAGAGAGAGAGAGAGAGAGAGAGAGAGAGAGAGAGAGAGAGATTCCAGAAACCATATTTGTCCACAGTGAAAACTAACTGGAGGGTTGAAGAAGATGACAGATCATCCTACACTCATTCACCACATTAATGTGTTACTATGGTGCAATAAATTGAGAGCGTAGCAGTTAATCACTAGTCTACAGTGGACAGTAAATTAGGTAGAAACCTGGTAGACCTGTGGCTGACAACGTGAGTGGTGAGCTGTCTCACACCACCCATCATGCTGCTAAACAACTAGGCACAGGCCTCTCTGTTTCGAATGCTCCTCTAGCAGCCGAGCTGACTGAATACACGCATTTATGTACAGTTTTTCCAATGGAATTTGAATTTACACAATTTTCACTTCTACTATAACTATGAAAAAAAACAAACTGTAAAAGGTGAGGGAATCTGTGACATAGTTGTGTCAAACAAATGATTGGAAATATTGATATGAGTGGAATCGGGAGTCTGGCTTTCTTCTGTTAAGATGTCTGAAACTTTATTTGTATATACAAGGGAATTAACAAAAACAAAACATCACTGTGCCACTAACTGTGCTGAGAATTAAAATCCTCTCTGCTGTTTGTTGGTAGCTCGTGTGCTGTGTGACATGTAACCGAATATTGTTTTTTGATACGGGTGAGGATACTCATGCCAAGCTGTGCGCAACTGTGACCACTCAAGCCGCGCTGACACGGTGCGAGTGTTTTTGCACTACATGGCAAGGTAGAAAATAACCGTTAACCTTATGTGCTGAAACTTGCAAACCACATTAAGAATCTGCAGCTCTTCATCTCACGTCTCACTGTGGCATTTTTCTGCTTTACTATTCCACCTTGCTATATTTAAAACTGACGCGCAGACCAAGTAACTCAAAATATGTCCATATTTGTTGCGTAGGCTTGTTTTTTATTATTATTGGAGAATAGCGACGCAGACGACGCGTAGCTAACTCTGTAAAAATCGAACTATATTTTATATAGGTGTTTCACAATTAAAGGATAATGCTAATTTGCCAGTGCAGCGCTTTGAATGTAAAGTAGCACCAGCAGTTAACATTCAAAATAAGGCTGAGATGTGACAGTACCAACAGGAAGGTAGAAGTGAAACTAAACTCCGAAGTACAGAGATGCCAGTTAGAAGTATCATTCGCTCTGCTAAGAAGGTGATTGACTGCAATCTGCCATCCCTCCTTGACTTATATGCCTCAAGGACCCTGAGACGGGCAATACAAATTGTAGCCAAGCCCTCTCACCCTGGACACAAACTGTTTGAGTCCCTTTACTTCTGGCAGGAGGCTGCGCTCCATCAGGACCGATACCTCACGCCACGAAAACACTTTCTTCCCATCAGCAGTTGGGCTCATCAACAAAACCCAGGACCCCGACTGACTCTGACTTTTAAAGAACACGTCCCTGTTCTACTCTTCACTTAAATATACACCATTTGTTTGTTTATCATATTTTATTGTAAATTTGCACATACTCTATTCTTAAATGATGTCTTATACTATTGCACTGTGTTTATTGTCACGCACCGATCACCGAGCCAAATTCCTTGAACGTGGAAACGTACTTTACAATAAACCGTCTCCAATTCTGAAGTTATGGTACGTGAATGTATCTTCGTATATATACAGCTGTGGGCGACAGTAACAACTGTGCTATTATACCACTGAGGTTTTACTGAATTATACTAGAGCTGTTAACTATGCCTACGCTTTTATATTAGTTTAATAATTCTCTATGTTTTCTGATTGCGCGCGCGTGTGTGTGTGTGTGTGTGTGTGTGTGTGTGTGTGTGTGTGTGAAACCACTCACCAGTTCGTACATGAAATCTGGGTCAGAGCTGGTGGCGAGCAGCTCGGTGCTGGTGAGGGCCTGGTCAGCAAAGGAGTAGTTCTGAAAAGCGTCAGCAAAGGGGGGTTCCATCCCACTGACGCTGGGCTGCAACACAACAGAAATAAAAAAATAAAAACACTGAAGTATACAAACGGTAGTGGACGGTATCATCACCAAAATCAAAATGTGAGAAACCAAGTTCTTCCTTATTATCCTTCCTAACTGTTCTGTCTCACCCAAGTTCAGTATTGTATTCATCTTTTCTCATGTCACTTTGTTCTGTGCAGGAGGAAACCCGTCTACCCGTGTGCCCTCGCTGTGTCGTCCCTCTTACCTGAGGCATTGCAGGGCAAAGTTTAAAGCTCCAGCTACGGGAACCCTGGGCCTCCTGTCTAGTCCCAGAAGCCCGAGGTTGTCCAATCAACAGCAATAAATTACTGCTAAGAGGAGACAATCCGATGGATGCAGCCTGCCAGGCTGAGGGGGAGGGGAAAGGGAGGGTGTCAATATGTGGGCTCAACCTGGTCTGGTCTGATCTGTTGTGGTCTGTTGTGGTTCTTGGTATGCTTCAGGTCTGTGGTAAAAACAGAGAGAGTATAAGCATCAATAGAGACAAGACCAAGAAATAAGCCACCAATAATAACATGCAAGTACATTTTTGTTTGTTTTTCCCCCCACCAAAACACAAGAGGCATACTGACTTAAAATCAATATATCCATACCAATTATTTATCCTGTATTCATTTACAATGTTGTGTAGATGGAGAGTCATTTTGCCTCTTCTGAAATGTACTGTGAGAGCTATTGATACCAGAACTGAAAGTAAATGGCAGCACCAAAACAGACAACCAGTTTGTTTCCTTTGTGGTTTGCAGATATTGAAATACACATTTAGTCTGCCTTCCCTGAAGTTCATGTGATTGTGGAGGATAAAATAACCCATTTTCCATTGTTTGTACATTGTTTTCAGCCAAGCAGCACTCCGCCCTCTCTGGAGCTTGTGCTATCTTACCATGCAGCCACATAAATAAGTGTATAAACAAGTAATATTTCATAATGGAGGGTTACATCCCATCCTCTGTTAAAGGGGTCTGACACTGAAGGTCTAAAAAGTGAATTCATCCCCGCCCTCCTCTTCAGTGAAATCGGGAGTGGATTTCGGTTGCTAGGTTGCAACAGTACATCACATTAGTACAGTGTGAATGAAACTGTAACTACTTCAGGTTTTTAAAAACACCCTTACCTCCAAGTAAACATACTATTGAACAATTACAATAGCCAGGCTTTTGTTTGTCACATAAAAAGCTTCTGTATCTTTAAAGGAACACATCACGGGAAACACTGTCCCAGTGCTTCTGAAAATGCAGAACTGTTGCCTCCAGGATTCCCTCTGTTTATTGATAACTTCTGGATGGGAGGCTGGGCCTTCTGTCTAAATCTCTAGAGCTGGACCTAAAGTCAACAAGGCCCTGGGCCATGCTAGTCTATCGTAATCTCATCTTTCCTCCTCTATCCTGCTTGTCCACTTCCGCTTTCACAGACATATGACCTAAATTCCTCTGAGGTTCTGGGGCCTGTGTGATGAAGCAACATTAGTGAATAGCGAGCTATCTTTGGGCTTGACTGAGGGGCTGGCTCACTTTTAAAAAGTGTTGATTATCACAGTAACCAATGCTACACAGCTAACAGTCAGCCGGGTTAAAGCTGCCAGTAGACTCAAGTAGTTTTGGGAGCCCCCTCCCACTGCACCTTTCCAATATTGGATTAGTGGGGGGAGCTGTGTCCAACCATTTCTGTAACTTTCCAAAACCAGCAATCAGACATTTACAACCACGTCACAATGTGATTGGTCAGCTGTGTGGAGGAGAGTAAGGAGCCAGAGTTTGAACGTAGCTCTGTAGATTTCTTTTCCAGCCCATTCCCAGGACTTTATCTTTCCATTTTTATGGGAACAAGTGAGAGCAACACTATAAATGCCTTCCAGAAGAGACTATCTGAAAATGGGACATCTATGAGAAAATGACTGTACTTCTCACTTGATTTATTACCTCAGTAAACGTTGTAAACATGTTTATGGTCTCAATTGCTAGTTTTCCTCGTCTTCGATATAGCATTATGTTAATTTTGTAAATTATGGTTCTAATTATAGTAAACAACGGCCAAAAAATAAGATGGCGGTGGCGAAAAAATGCTGACCTCGGGGGTCTTTGTCAAGAGCACAAAAACAGACCAATAAAACCACTTTAAAAATTTGAGACATCATTGTAAACGATAGCTTGACTTAACTTAGCCTTGCTGCCAATTTGTCCCAGAGCAACCAACAGCCATTTCATAGGTCCGTAAAATCACTTTTAACTACAATGATATTGAAGTCAAAGATAGAAGAAAAAAATGTTGTGTTCATTTTGGGTTTAAAACAGGACTTCTAACAAACAGAGAGTGCAGTAAAAGCTCTGGCAGTGCACTCGTTAATTAGTCAATTAATCACGATGGGAAAGCCGGACCAGGCAGGCTCCAGAAATCCTCTTTGCCATGCGGCATACAGTCTACCTGGTAAGCCACTGTGAAAGGACTTTATCCAAGTAGTCACCTGTTGTGTGCGTAGATGCACAAAATGTAAGTGGACCGTGACTTACTGAGTAATCTGATGACTGCTTTACCGATTCATTAATTAATTAATCATTTAGTCTAGAAAATGTCAGAAACTGGTCAAAATGAAAAATGTTTGGCAGAGCCCAAGGTGATGTCTTCAAATGTCTTGTTTTCCCAGCCAATAGTCCAAACACCCCAAAATAATAAGTTTTAAATGATTTAAAACAGCATCAAATGTTGACAATTATGATGGTATAATTATGTAATGACGTTTATGATCATCAAAACAGATGCTGGTTATTGTTTTGTCGATGCACTAGTTGATTAATCGACTAATGGTTTCCACTCTGATATGAAGTAAGAAAACAGAGTGTTGTAATTAAGGGTTCTTGTTACATCCAACTCCAAATCAGAAACAGAAACAGTGTTGGGCTTTAGGCAGAGGCATTGGTATTGAAATAATCTGTAAATATTTGTCTGCATATTTGTAAATTTGTAAATATTTGTCTGCATTTAAAAGACTTGCAGAATGCTCTTCATTCATTGTGCTCTTAGTTCAATCAACATACTGAACCAACAAGTCCATTAGCAAAGTGCACAGCAGCTCTCTGCCTACCCAGTAGCAGCTGGGAGTTGTTGAGAGAATAAGCTTCTTAGAAGAATAAGAAAGTTGGTGTGTACTCCAATCCTTGGCCCCATTATTTTTTCGGAAAGCACCCAACTGCCTCCCCACATTCATTCAGAGAGCATCTGATTTGCTTTGTGTTCATCAAGCTTTAACCGTAACTTCATTTTCAATAATCAACTTCCACCCTCCCCTTGTTCTCTGCTTGTTTGGCGTTCTCTCACTTTCCCGCACCACCCACTGACTCATCTTTGGGCCCTTTGCTGCTTTTGCATAGCAAATACATTACAGTCTGCATGGAGACATGACCCCTGCAGTGAACAGCTGACACACAACCGTACACCAATCCCACTCCAGACGACATCACTTCCTCTCACGGGGTGCTGACTGACTAAAATGAACTTCTCACCTCAGAGCTCTGTCCCCGTGTGGTCAAAGTACTTTGCATAGAGACAGGAAGTGACAGAAAAAGAAAAAGTGATTGTAAACACAACACATTGGCAAACATCAAAACAACAGGCAAGCACACAAGTCTATACACATAAATATCCATGTCCTCTCTTTTAATGACCAAAAGTATATTTGGAAGCTCAGCCTCTTGAATATGAATGTTGATCATTATCAGATCTCTATATGTGATTCCTTCCAGGCCACCTGTGTCTGGTGTCACTTGTAGCAGAAGCAGAATGAGGAAGCATACGGCCTGAGCACAACAGTAACTCCAGCAGCATTGATCCAGACTCGTTGCAAGGAAACAGAAAGCCTTTGTGTGTACACGCATGCAGAAAACAAATCACAACACTCCTCACCTCTCCAAGCAAAGCTGCACTGAATATTTTCCAGTAGCAGAATTTAATATAATCCAACCCACTGCTTAGTAGCTGAAACAGGCTGTGATGTAGAGCCGGATATTTATGACAGAGCCTGACAGGCCCCAAAAGACTCAGGCTGAATGCCTCTCTCAGGCTTTGGTCAGACTTAGTTCGGTGGTGAAACCTGCCAGCATTAGATATTTTATTTTCGCCCTTATATTTAGGGAATTTGCTGGGTTTAGGGTCACAAACGTCTGAACTGTGGGCTTAGGTCAGGGTTAAACATTTCAGATTTTCTACCGGCCTACTTTACAAGACTTTATTTGTTTCCTTTCTATGGAAAAATGTAAAAATCTATTTTATATATAGAAACAGAACTGTTCACTAAAGAGAGACATATAAACTGAAGAACTTTTGCAGCATCATGCTTATGTCTCAGAAGTGCAAAGGGACTATTTTAGTTGAGCCTGAAACCAGGGCCGGCTTTCACCCATCCTGTCAAGGTAACAGAACACTACCCTCACTCTCAGTAATGTGATTGACTTTTGATTATGCCGTTACGATGCACTGTGGCTGCATCATTCTCAACTGCTGCAGCTCACATGTTGAATATATCAAATGTCTTCTTACCAAATTTAGAAAATGTGCTTTTGTTATTGCATCCCTTGACAACTAACTTTGACATGTGGAGTCACGATGCAGTGTCTCTACAAATGCACGGTTTCCTGTCTCGATGTCAGGTTCACACATGCTGCTGTTTACGATGAGCTCAAAATGGACCCGGGCAACAGCTCTGTCTCCTTTGCAGCATCCGCTAGGGTTGCAGTATTATGCGATAGTTAAAAAAAAAAAAATTAATAATTCCCATGCCAAATTAATGGATTAATGAATTACTCAAGTGACCGAAAGAAAGCTTAATGCAAAAGTGATAATTATCTGTTTTACAATTAATTTGTTGTCATTTATCAAGTAAAAATAACAATGAATGTTCATATTGTTGTTGTTTCCTCCCCGAGCTCTGTTAGTTCAGGTCTGAACACAAAGAGGAAGATAGAGGTGACTGTGTTCGTGGCACCACTATCATGCAAACAGCTCACATTCTCCGCCTCACAACATTGGACGTGATCCAAGTAGGCCAATCACCAGTGTCTTATCTGGAATGAGTTACCTACTGATACCGGTCGGTTCCTGATTCCTTACTGGATAAAAGAGCAGGAGATGCCAGACTATTTGCTGAATGAGAGAGAAGCTCTGAACATCATGAAAGGTCATTAATCCAACACTCCTAAATGTGTGTGTACACTGCGGCAACACACACACAGAATACAGATGCTCAACAGCAGTTAATTGTGCTTAAAGTTTGGGACTTGTAACGTTTCATTTATATGGACATTTTTCATTAGACGGTGGTATAAGCAGGTAGGTAACAGTAAGGCAAGCAAATCAATACTAATGACTCTGTATCACTTGTGTATTGACTTTCAGTGGAATCACACAGCATCACATTCATCTTTCATCATTTTACAAAGAAACATGTTTAAGTTGGAAGTTTAGCCTTATATAAACAGAGAAAAACAACTCATATATACCAACATCAGAAAATAGTTTGTCTTTTTATCATGATACTGATTTCCATTATTTCACCCAGTCCAACTTGACAGATAAGATATCTATCTTAAATAGATATCACAAGATGGGTTTATGGTTAGAATTCATTGTTCGAGAGACCAGCCTACTCAGTCAACAAGATGCCCGAGGTCTGCAAATTCTTTCTACAGTTCACTGAACAGCCCTTACACCAGAGTTCTGCACTATTAACAGCAAATGAATCGCAGCTATGTGGCTATTCAGGTTAAATTCTGGCGAGCATTTAAAAAGACACATGCTCAAACAAAATTTGATGGGTTAATTATAGTGTTGTCTTACTTCTCATCGTGCATCGCTTACCTCAATTTTATTACATTCTACAGCTCAGACCAAGGAGAATGAGTATGGGAAACAATCATTAAGTAAATGATAAGTATTCTTTACTTCAGATATCTAAGTCTAATCCACAGCAGCTCTGGAACACAACTACACACCTCCAGGAGGATTACTGTAAGCCAGTGGGTCCCAAATTGAGGGGTGCACATGACCAGAGGAAAAAGCGTGGAGTGTGGTAAACTCAAGTAGAACAGACCTTTCTCACAGTAGACACTTTGACGTGTCAAACACAGGTGTAACTAATACCATTGTTAATTGCAGTGCTGCATTGCAATCATTTCTGAAACTGAGCCACGGTTATGTTTTTAGCCCCACCTGTGCTTTTCCTGCTACGACCGGTCCAAACCTCTGCTGTTAACAAGGTCAATTAATCTGATTAAGTTGGAAACGATACAGAGTTAAGCACATGTAAGGGTACCTTAGGTATCTTCTAACTTGGATCCTATTTCACCATGTTATTGTTTATAAGTGACTAATGGCGACAACTATTTATTTAGTCTTGTGTGCAAAAAAGTTCGGGCATTTAACTTTTCATGAGAACGAGAAATATTTACAAACAGGAAAACACAGATAATTTCCTTGGTTATGTTATTTCAATTCAACATGGTTCTTTTTGTTATCTCTCAGTTTGGGATCCTCTGCTATAACCACACAAGCACAACTTAATTATAGGTTAATAACAAAATAACAATTAAACACAAAAAAGGGACTTCTCAAAATACCCTGAATTTGATGTATGTGATGGTCATGATATAACCTGCAAATGCTTTTATTTAACCAGCACTGTTACAAAGGCAATTATAATAGATCTAGTAAAGACACTGCAACTGTTGATTGAAGCACACTGAGCTTTGTAGTTTCCCAAAACCGTATAATGACAATCACAATTCCAGTATAAAAAAAACACAAAACACGGCACAAAAAGGTAAGAAAACGTATTAAATAGAAATGAAAATATAAAAATATTTTAACTCAATCTTTTAAAATACAAAAATCACATCTCTACATCTCTTTGTGATGGATTCACTTGTTTTGAAGAAGCACAGTCAGAGTGCACAAACGTCTCCATCTCAACATCATCATTATCACCATCTAACAGGCGGGTATGAATTACAAATTACCTTCCACCAACACCAATGGAGCCATAGATATCACCAGAATCTCCCCAGCCTCTGCACTCAGCACGGATCCTCAGGAAAGCAAAACAAACCTCAACCTAACTCGTTGAGCCAACACCCACATAATCCGTCAACCCCATTGGTCGAGCGGAAATTACGTCCCGCCCCCAGACGCGTCAGAATGGCCGCCGTGGCTGTCAATCCCAGAAACTGCTACATACTAAACAGCCCGTTTCATGCTCGGTTGAGGCAGAAGATAAACAAGTTGGAGGCCTGTATGCCCGTGGCCTACATAGAGATATTTAAAAAGATATTTAATGTAATATCTACCACCTCCCACGAAACCTGGACACAACACAAGATTACACGTCAACCCGTGACATTTGTTAGTATTCACACTCAAGAGGAGACACCAAACCAAACGTGTATCTCCTGAAATCGGTTAATAAAACTACACAGCGGGCTTTTCAAGGTGGAAATCCACAAGAATCTGTCACCACAAACAAATATATTTGATATATGTCGCATCGGTGTGAACACAAGTCTGATTCGTGTGCATTATTTAACTCGCATCCCGTGGAAATTTCTAGTTGGGTCGAGGTTTTTCCCCAGCAGCATCTGCGTGCTTGTTGGGGGGCGTGTTCCTCCGGAGAGCTGCTGCCTGCAAAAAGTCAGCGTCGGACATTTCACTGGTACACGATCACTCCTCGCCACAAACGAAGGCGAATTCGGTGAAATTGTGTTATTCTTAACGTATAAATGACACGATAAATATATGCAAGTATGTTTTGGACAGTTTAAAAGTCAATATGCCTTCCATACGTGCAGGTTTTAAGCTCCCTCGCCCGTGAGTAACGCATGTAACCGAGCAATTAATCACACGAAGACACGCGCAACAAACCCAACGGGACATGGTTAATATCTGGGCAGTTGAAGGGACATTTAACAGGGACGGGAAACGTGTCTCAGACCACCATGAAGCGTCGGCTAGCTACGTTTCTCCACCGCAACACTTCCTGTAGGAGCTGGAAAAACTGCAATGCACAATAACAAACACGTTTACTTTCCCCAAAACGGTGTGTTTTGTTTGTGTTTTTATTTGTATGCGAAACCGAGGAATCCCGTTTCCCTTTCACCCGCAGCTCTCAGTCAGTATGGCCTCCACCGCCCCCTTCCTCGTCCCAGCTGAAGCCCGACACACAACAACAACCTGCCGTTAGCTCCGGAGCTAATCCTCTGCAGCGGAGGGAGGAAACACAAATCCTCTGCACAGCAAAGTTCCCCCGAAACGGATCAATAAGGGGTCATACTCACTCTCAGGACGCCCCGTGCATACGTCTCGACTCGTTTCGGTCCTCGTGTATGTTCCCCTTTTGGAAATAATAGGATCCTCTTTTCAATGGAGTCCACACGCTGTTACAGCTCTCTCTCTCTCGGGTTTGTTTTGTTTTTCTTCTTCCTGACGGGTTGCTGTAAAGCGCGTGACTGTCTGACCACGTGGGGCGCCGCTGGGCGAATCGGAGCAGAGCCCAAAGCTGGGGTGAAAACATTTCACCAAATTCTCATGTAATATTGTAATCGAAAGAAACACTGAGGTGGTTTGTCCACGTCCCAATATCGACTTTGTATCCTGAAGACCAAACACCAGCAAGACATCCTCAAAAATATGTTTAATTTTCTGTTGAGTTATTAGGTTTTTCTGTAAAATGTTAATTCCCCACATGAGGTTATGAATGCTGTTTCATAAGGGTTTTCCAGTATGCAATGAATATAATTCCGGTGTAGACATATCAAATCGCCATTGCCTTTACATCGTTGCATTTTTAAATACATTCTGGTATTTGTGGAGTTTTGACAAGTAGCACTCTGGAGCAACTGTTTTTACGAGTTGATCTCCTTTTTGTTTGTTCTCATGCACAAGGACACACATGCTTGTGGGTGACAAGTGGTTGCAAACGTTTCCATTGATTTGCGGCTGGCAAGTAAACAAGATTGTAACAGTTCAGGGTCCAATATTAAAAAAATCATTCTGCTTTGTAAAGGTTTTGTGAGGAGGGCCTCAAGGATACACAAAATGCATTTTGGTGAGTGACAATGAATGTAAACAGGAACTTTGTTTACAAGAAAATTGTATTGTCCGATCTCCTATCCATAACCCTAGCTAAAACTAAAATCCTAACAATTTTGTGAACACTCAACAACATTTATTGATTATATTTCTCCATAACATATAATTATTCAGCCCCCGCCTGTGAAAAACTGTTTAAAAATCAGTTTAAGATAAGCAATCAACTGCCTGACTCCCATTAACTCACAATTATCTGTAAGCAGCAGTTCTATGGAGCCACCGCCCCACTTTCACTGGAAATAGAAACTATGACTCCAGCCATGAGGGTGAAGACTTAGACTGAAGACCGATAATGAACAAAGAATGAAAATACATTCATTATTTTTTTTTTTTTAAAGCAGTTGTCTGAGTTGAAGCTTTTAGAGAAAGAGGTCACAGAGAAAAAGACAAATCACTCTTTCACTTTCAGTATTACTCATAAGAAATACACAAACGGTCTGAAAGCTGCCTTGTTTCAGGCCCAACAGCCACAGCAGAGCCGGACAGTAAAACAACATCTCAAGATGCAGGGGAACTCTCAGCGTAACCTCTGACCTCCATCCTGCAGCTGCTGACCGAGAGGGAGTGGCTGGCTCTTTCTCTTGAAGCCACTATTGGATCAATGTGTCTGTGCAGGACAGTTGAAGCCGACAGCAGCACGAACACAGCAGCTCTCCACGCTTCCACTGCGATGATCCAACGGTCTCCGATACACACTTCACACACAGCAAACAGCCTGCAGAGAGCTCTGCCAGGTTGGGCATGGGTTGAAGTATGGTGTGTGTGTGTGTGTGTGTGTGTGTGTGTGTGTGTGTGTGTGTGTGTGTGTGTGTGAGAGAGTTCTGGGGAATGTGTGAACTTGTACTGAAATTAGATTTGTTTTTGCATTCAGCAGTATTGTCATTATTAAAACTCATTTTAGTGCGTTTCATGCAGGGCACACAACATTATGTTTTATGTGTTAATAACTCTGGAGTGTAGGTTCATTTTGGTTAATGCTTGCCAACATTCTATGCATACATGTTTGTTATTAACCCCACATGTACACTATCCTTTTTTTTTGTTGCACAAACTTACAAGTCTGACATGTAATTTTGTCGATCAAAGTACAAAGCTGCCTGGAAGCCTCTAAAAATTCACACATTTTAGTAATAATTACTCAAAATGTTGCTATAGAATAGCTCATGGTTGAAATAGTGTTAAACTTGCTATAAATACATTAGGAAAATGAAAGAAATAAACCATAACATTACAAACATAACAGTATTTATATGTAAAATTATTTTGTACTAACTATTTTACTACCTTTTTATTGAAAGTTTATGTATGCACTGGATCAACCCCCAGTAAATATATATATACTACCGACACAAAGTCCTTTTTGATTATCGATACTAGCGTCAATAGGATTGATAAATAAAAGTTATGTTACTATAAAATAGACATGATCAGTGCATTTACCAATGTAAAGACAGACTGCAGATATTGTTTAGTTTTCAAACTCAATACTCGCAGCAAGGGTTAAAAATACTACAAATTCTGAGATCTAAAAGGCATATTGAGGTGCTTTAGGTCTGTACTTGTGTATAACTCTGTGTATAACCATTGGGCGAGGGACAGATTAAAAACAGAAATGGTCCAAATTGATGTCTTGATGTTTACGCTGAGTTATGCTTCAAAAACCCTCGATCCAATTTCCCACAATGCACCGAATTTGCATTTTTTATCCTGTGAACAATATAAGAAACAAAACAGATGTAACAGATCAATCCAAGTTTAGCTTTCCACCACAATTCAGAGTCTTCACTCAAAAGATGGAGCTGGCTTGGGTGTCATGTGACTTAATTTCTGAACTATTGGTCATGTGATGACGGGCAGATTTTCTTTGGCATCGGATGCAAATCACCTGTTAGATCTTGAGCTAGCTCTATTCACCGAATGAAGACCATGAGCTGTGGTTAAAAGCTCTGAAAGCTAGTAAGTGTGACTTTGAGTTTAGCTTCTTTGTGACATACTGTATCATCATGGTGGGTTTCTCAGACTTTCAGACTTCAATTGTCTCCTCCAGAACACTGTGTTTTATTCAACAAAGTACATTTATTCAAATATTGTACTTGAGTACAATTTTGAGGCACTTGTACTTAACTTGAGTAGTTTAATGCTACTTTTTACTTCTTCTCCACTACATTTCGGAAGCAAATATTGTAGTTTTTACTCAACTATGTATTTGATAGCTTTAGTTAATAAGTGCATATTTTGATTATTTATATAAAATATAAATTAGAAAATACATATAAATTAGCAAATACATTTTATAGGTTAAGCTACTTTTGGTACTTTAAGTATATTTTGATAATACTTTTGTACTTTTACTTCAGTAATAGTTTGAATGCAGGACTTTAACTTGTAACGGAGTATTTTAACACTATGGTATTGCTACTTTTATTGAAGTAAAAGATCTGGATACTGCAGCAGTTTGATGGGGTGACTGATGGCTCAACAACACAGTCGTGGGATTTAAAGAGGCAATCCCAGATATTTCTGTCCTGGTTGATTTAGAAACTCTATTTGAGTGTAAACAATGGGATTTTGTTTTGAGTTTAGCAGTCTTGTTTTTAATAAATGAGCTGAGTGTGCAAAATTGTGTGAATTCCATTTGTTGTGTTTAAACAACAAAGAAAAACTGTAAAACAGCACATTTCCCCTCCAGGAATGTCACCAGAGACAACCAGTTATACTTTCTGCAACTATATCAATATTGTAATACTTTCATCATTGAAATTGGCACTGTGATTACCTCTTTCAGCGATAGTGACTTAACAGACATTTATTTATATGAAAATATTAAAAGAAGCATAAGGGACCCATGTTGCCCCAAACTGGATCAAATGTTTGACTCTTGGGACAATCTGTTTCAAATGTTCCCTTTTCATTCTATTATCAGCATTGTGATTGTGCTCTTGCTGCTGGGAAGCCAAGGAAGTGGAGACACAGGGCCCATTATACACAACATTATAATAAACAGACTACTGTGGAGAAGAGGATAAGCTTTGTTCTTGGCCTCTAGCTTTCCACTTCCTTGAAAGTTTTACATTCTTGATTATGAATACAGTGCACTGCATCATCCTGAAACGGCTAATTTTCAAACACTTCACACGAGGTAGGCTGGAAAATACGGAATATATTTCATAGTGTTTAAATTATTATATGGTGAATAAATCTGTCTGAGAGCAGAAATCTGTCACAAATCTTCGTAGGTCCATGATGGTCTGCTGAAATGTCTTCAGGATCTCTGACATGAAATAGTTGGTGATCTAGACGACAGTGACACAATCTCAAATTACTTTCTTGAGATATATGGCCACTTCTTCACTTTAATAAAAGACTGAAATAAATAATTTAGTGGGTAAATTAGGGAGATTTAGGATCTCATAATTCGAGCCCAGTATGAAAACTTTCATCACAGCGACACAAAGCTGCAGCATGTCGTCCATTTAACTGCATGGATCAGATTTATAAATCTGGAAACCAACATTTTGAAACTATCCACTGGAACAAATGTGGTAGGAGTTTACAGACTCAACCACCAACGGTAGACGTATCACTTTCATAACTTTCTTTATTTCCATTCCAGAAGAAAATTCAACTTCAAATAACTTAAACAGCAAAATGAAATCAAGCAAGAAAGAAGATTTTGTTCAGTGCTCAAAGGTAGTTTTTCAGGGAATAAAACCTGAATCCCCAAACTAAATCAGTGAGTTTTCGTTTTTGTTTTTTAAAACTAATATGAATAGCAATCCATCCAATACTTTAATTCCATCAACAGTCAAAATAGTGCACTTCATTCATAAAAACAGTTGCACTATTTTGTTTATCAGGCAGATGAAATATCTTGATGCATGCTGTACCGCAGAAAGTTACATTTGTAAAGCAATAGTGGTTAGATGTGAAGAGTCCCAGATCTGTTGTTTGTCATAATAACCTTGACTCAAGGTCGACCGACTCACTCTGTCCTAACTGTTGATCACGTCTCTCGACCTTCATTAGTGGATGGAGCTTTGTCACTTCATTAGGATTCTGAGATGATGTTGAAAGCTCTGCAAAAACCCAGTAAGTGAACCTTGATTGAGATGGTTTTGTCAATCCACAAGAAGGTTCTATAATACTCATTGTGTCCATCCATTAAAAAAAAGATGATTTCATTTGTCTTCATTTCAGATCGACCACCATGATTTCTGATGCCATTGTGGACTTTTTAAACAATTCCATCAGATTAAAGGGTTGTGGTGTTTTCTCATCACATGACACAATCACATTATCTGTTAACTAAAGCCCTTTGGAGTCACAAGGTTTTCAGTTGACAACAGTTAAATTAGGTTTTCCGAATCCAGAAATCCACTTTAGTCCAAATCCATTATTTTTCAGATTTAAATGAACAAAACAAGGCATTTCTCAGTCCTCTGAAGGAAACCAACAGTCAGGGTTTTTAGGCACTTGCCATTTCTAAAGGCGAATGTCCAACTCTATCTTAGCACGTATATTTCTGAGATTACAGCGCTTATTAAATGCAGTATCTCAATAAAGCTTTAGGGCTTGGGAGAAACATGTCATCATTACCACCAGCAGTGCCACGGATCTGTCCTCTGCTTTCATTTGGTCCAGTGTGAAAGCTTGTTGGCTCTGTTCCCTGAAAAAAAAATCTTTCCACTGGATTATGCAACAAAAGCAGCAGGAAAGGGAGATAATGAAATAGTCTGATGAAAGGGGCAATAGAGCATAGCACCAGTGGCCACTGCCATGAGTCACTGAATAATTATTTTATTAATTTACACAAATCCTACAGAAATCAATTTAAAGAGATTCAGGCCTGCAGCAAGTCCATCAACAGTCCTTCAATGTATAGGAAGTAACAGCAGGGCTGCAGTTGTTTTGGATTATATGACAGAGGGCTGGTTTATGTGCCTGAAGGCAGTTAAATCACTGATCTATCTCATATCTCATATCTCACCGCTGTTACAGAGCAGACAAAAGCAGCCATTTATAAGAGTCTCATTAATGCTCTCATTCTTGATTCCGAAAGCGTTTTCTTGGTTTAACCACAGCATTTTTTTATTTACACAGAGCATCACCAGTGACCTTAAACTGGTAGTCATATTAACTGGTGCTCATTCACACCTTACAGTCCGTTCCCTTCCGACTGAGATAAATATCAGCTGGTGTTTTCCATAGTTGCTTAGTTTCCTTATTTCTTGGCAAAGAAATTGGATTGTACCACTAATTAGCATTAGCAATCAATCCCCAACCAGTACTGAACAATGTCTTATATATCTGCAATGTCTCTGGCATATAAAACGAAGCAATCAGCAAAATCAAACTGTTGAAAAGTAGCGCAGGACCACAGTTCTCTTTAAGGGTGTGATTAAAATGAGTTTTAGACTCGACTTGACTTTGATACTTACTTGTTTTTCTTTTGTATGTTTAAGTTTCTTTAGGATAAGGCAGGGTAAGATTATGTTCAACGAATTACTCATTGATTCAATCTATTAAATGTATGTTGTATTACTTGGATGTGTCTCAAAATACTTTGCCACGAGAGACTTCAGTCAAACTGTAAAATGTAGCACCTTAATACGAACATCAGCTTTGGGATGCTATCAGGTTTTCGGTTGACCAGGTCATAGCTCAGTCTTGATCCTGTGCATCAGATCCTTCTGGTCCACCATGTCCGTCTGCCGGTTCCAGCGGTGGTAAGCCAGCAGGGCGATGTTCTTGGCCGCTACTGAGCTCATCTCCATTGCGCTGCCGGCCAACTCAATGCCATTGAGGTAGTAGAGGTTGGGGTGGAGCTCCACAGGCGACAGTCCCTGGCTGCTGCCGTAACACGGGTAGGCCTGCCACTCTATCACCTGCACGGAGTAGTACGACCTGAGATTGAGAGGGACAGTAAAGGAGGAAAGTTGTTACTCTGATGTCAAAAATATCTCGTTGTAACAGGGCATTGTCAATATTTAGCATGGTTGTTGTCGAATGAGTAAACTTCAGCTTTCTAGCTACACTAGTGCCGTTCTCTATAGATGGCAATGTGGGTCTGTTGGTCGGTCCACCACTTTGGTCCAGACTGAAATATCTCGACACCTATTGGATAGATTACGGTGAAGTGTTGTGCAAAAACTCATGGTCCCCAGAGGATGAATCTCACTGACTTTGGTGATCCCCTTACTTTTCCTCTAGTGCTACCATGAGGTTGTAATGTTTGATTTTAGTGAAATATCTTGACATGTATTTGGATTGCCATGAAATTTGATTCATGGTCCCTTCAGGATGAATTGTGAGGCCATAACATTTCATGTTGCATCAGGTCAAAATCTTTACTTTGTTAATGACCAAGTACCTGCAAAACTAATGCCATTCCCATCAGCCTCAGCTATACTTTGCACCAATAAGCAAAATTTAGCTGGTAAACATGACAATTTTTTACATTACATTATAACTGTTTAAACCCCACTGTTAGCATGTTGACATCATTTAGTTTAAAGCACTGCTGTGACCAGATACAGACCTGCTAGCATGTATCATGTTCATTTCTTATCTCACCACCAACACCAATGGAGCCATAGAATCTCCCCAGCCTCTGCACTCATCCTCATCCTCAGCAAAGCAAAACAAACCTCAACCTAACTCGTTGAGTCACCAACCACATAATCCGTCAACCCCATTGGTCGAGCGGAAATTACGTCCCGCCCCCAGACGCGTCAGAATGGCCGCCGTGGCTGTCAATCCCAGAAACTGCTACATACTAAACAGCCCGTTTCATGCTCGGTTGAGGCAGAAGATAAACAAGTTGGAGGCCTGTATGCCCGTGGCCTACATAGAGATATTTAAAAAGATATTTAATGTAATATCTACCACCTCCCACGAAACCTGGACACAACACAAGATTACACGTCAACCCGTGACATTTGTTAGTATTCACACTCAAGAGGAGACACCAAACCAAACGTGTATCTCCTGAAATCGGTTAATAAAACTACACAGCGGGCTTTTCAAGGTGGAAATCCACAAGAATCTGTCACCACAAACAAATATATTTGATATATGTCGCATCGGTGTGAACACAAGTCTGATTCGTGTGCATTATTTAACTCGCATCCCGTGGAAATTTCTAGTTGGGTCGAGGTTTTTCCCCAGCAGCATCTGCGTGCTTGTTGGGGGGCGTGTTCCTCCGGAGAGCTGCTGCCTGCAAAAAGTCAGCGTCGGACATTTCACCGGTACACGATCACTCCTCGCCACAAACGAAGGCGAATTCGGTCAAATTGTGTTATTCTTAACGTATAAATGACACGATAAATAGATGCAAGTATGTTTTGGACAGTTTAAAAGTCAATATGCCTTCCATACGTGCAGGTTTTAAGCTCCCTCGCCCGTGAGTAACGCATGTAACCGAGCAATTAATCACACGAAGACACGCGCAACAAACCCAACGGGACATGGTTAATATCTGGGCAGTTGAAGGGACATTTAACAGGGACGGGAAACGTGTCTCAGACCACCATGAAGCGTCGGCTAGCTACGTTTCTCCACCGCAATGTATCCTGAGGAAATGTTTTAGTTGGACTGACAAAACTATTGCAACTATTTTGATAATCTTGTTTAAGTCATTTTCTCAACAAAAATGGCCAAAATTCACAAGGCTACAAATCCAAGAATGTGTATATTGTTTGGTCTGTTATGATTGTAAATTGAATATCTTCGGGGTTTGGATAGATGGTCAAACAAAACAAGCAACATTTATATGTCAACATTTGGAAATTACAATGGCATTTTTCACTATTTTCTGGACCAAATGACTAATGGTGAAGTTAATTGCCAAATTATGTAATAATGAAAATGATAATTAGTTGCGGCCCTGTTAATACCATGATTATTTTGCCAGGGAGGGAGTGGCTGACCTGAACAGTGTTTTGAGCTGAGCTTTGTCCAGAGGTTGTGGGGAGAACACTTTATAGACTCCAGCCTCTTGTGGCTGCTTACGCCGGAAGCCAGTCGAGATGTTGACGGGACAAACACTTGTCACGCTGTTGAAAAACAGATCGAGCGTCTCAGTTGTCAAGACGCTGGCGAAGGGGAAAAGGCGAGGGTCCGGGAAACCAAAGAAAGAGGTGTTGAGGTAACCATGGACAATGGTTGCTACAGTGCTGTGATAGTTGCCGGGGAGCTCCTCAAAGGGAGGGGTGAAACCTTGGAACTGGACCCCAGACCTCACACTGGCCTGGAGCGGCGTTGCCATCACTACAATGTCATAAAGTTCTGATCCCGTCTCTGACGCTGTGGTGTAGCTCAGCTGGTACTGGGGCACATCCCCTGTCAGGAAAACGCAGACAATCAATGTCAACACTGTACGACACGATTCAGAGACAAATGTATCTACATCACTCCACTGGTATCTAGGGATGCACTAATATATATATATGTATATATATATATATATATATATATATATATATATATATATATATATATATGTATATATATATACATATATATATCAGGCCCAAATATTTGCAGCCAATAAAGGTAAATTTATATTATTACATATTATTTCAATAATAAAATGATAGCTGATAACTTATTGGCTGATAATACGAAGCCAAATTGCTTTCATTGACTTAAAGGAACAGAGATTGGGCAGTTTCACCACGAACACAGTAGTTCTCTTGTTTGGCATACGTGAAAAGTTTCAGTTGGTTGCAATCTGTAACCTCACTACTAGATGCTGGAAAATACTACATACTAATCTGTTAACAAGCATAGCATCTCCACACTCAAAGAAGAAGAAGAAGAAGAAGAACAAGCACAGCACACTGACTAGAAAGCTAAAGGTGGCATTGCTGGTGTGGATGTTTCAGAGGAAGACAACACAATTGCAATTTGTTGTTTTGACAACAGTGTCGGTCAGACCTATGGAATATTAAAATATCCATCTTTGCTCACTACATCTTTGTCTTTCTTTCCCTCAGTGTGCATAAACTATAGGTTGTGAACTTCTTTTTAAAATACAAAAAAGTGAAATGATCCTTTATGTTATCGCTATAGGCCATGAGGAGCAGGTAATTATCATATCGTCTGAAAAGAAAATCCATATAGTGCACCCCGTGTATATTCTGGCAGATATAATCTAGAAACATTCAGCACATTTCTCATGTCTCAAGATGTCCATGGCAACAGGCAAGTGTTGGCACACTGCAACGATAGATATGCATTCCTTTGACAGGACAAAAGGTTTCTTTCTCTGAAATTACCTTTCTGGAAATTTCAAAGAGGAGCAAACCAAAGAAATTCAGATACTGTAGATGGTTTTCAAATAAAACTATTTCAGTGCTATCACACGTGGTGTAAGTTCCTGTAAAACTCAAAATATCGTGGCCTTTCTTTACTTCTGTACTTATGTCAGCCCCAGTAGTGACACGTTTTAATGATGTTTATAGTTTAGTTTGCCCCAGGTTAGAAGTTGCTAACATTCTGCTCCTGTGGAATGTACCTGAGTAGACGGGTGAGATGGAGCTGACTTGGGCTTGCAGCAGGTTAGTGTTGGCCATCTTCAGCAGGCCAGAACACACCAGCTTGTTGCCTCCTTCCACCGCCCACAGGTTGTTCTGGGCACCAGCTAAAGACACAGCGCCTGTGACACACACACGCAGACACACACACACTCTCTCACAACAGACAGGGCCAAGTGCTGTAAACCAATTATCAGCTGCCCACACATTTTCCTGTTCTCTTGCTCCCATAGGCCACCCCTTCCTCTCACCTTTCCTCCCTCTCTTCTATTTTCGACTGCCGCTCCTCCCTTCCCCGTCTCCTGCATCTTTTTCCTTTTCCTTCCTTTCCTCTCTCCTGACCTACATCCGCCTTCAATTCAGCACCAGAGCCTTCCTCTTCCTCGTCTCTTTTCTACTTATCAACCCCCTCGCTCCCTCCTCTTCTTCGACTGCTCATTTCTTCACACTCATCTGACCTACAAAGGCTGGGATGCTGACGTTCTGTCCGTAGTTGACCCTCATGACCGGCTCGATGACCTCGTCGATGAAACGCTGCGATACACCCAGCTCCAGCAGTGAATCAGAGAGTGGCCTCCGGGTCATGTTGATGAAGCCACTCCCCCCAAGAGAGTCCAATAGTTCGTCCACCGAGCTGAAGGCATAGCCGTGGGCCTGGTACTTGTAGATCCTGTATTATACATGCAACAAATGTTTAATTATCAATTACAGTAGTCAATTACTAAATCAGTGGGCAGATTTCCTGATTCCTGTCTGAAAGCCTATCTTCTTATCTCAGCGATCCGTGCAAAACAAGAGACAGGGAAACAGACAGAGGGATATACAGGCTCACAGTTGTTGATTTAAAGAGTGCAAGACAAAATGATACAGACCATAAATCACTTCCTGAGGGAGGAAATAGAGGTCAATGACTAGAGACGCTGAATCTATCTTGGGTTCATGTTTCAAACAGAAACTGAGTCAAAATAACATAATTCCAGCAAAATATTAATTTTCTTGGCCATATTTGACTGTCACTTGTGAGGTTGTGCACCACCTGACATCTGAAACAGCGCTGGCTGATGGAAGACATCAGTCCTGTTGTAGTATTTATACAGACGTCATGTTTGGAAAGTCACACTTAGTTAAGGTGTTTCAGTGATTACAGCTGCGGGCGTAGGAAATAATAAATAGCTCAGCATAGGTTTTACCCGTTGACTGCCACATTGTGAGGCAGTATTGAGTATTCATTCTATAAGTAATGATTTTAATAGTCTATGATTAAATTGTGATAGAGTGAAAACAATGGCGGCGAGAAAAAGGTTTAAATCTAAATGGCTTTGCTGGATCAGTGGTGCAAATTTGTTTGGCATCATTTAAAGGTGAAGAATACTTAGACTTCTTAGAGCAGCTCTAAGTTATCTTGGACTACCAGAAACAGATGGGAGAAAAATATGGAGCAGACCAGGCCGATCAATCACGTATCATTTTGATGTGGTGCAAGTATAAACTAAAGTGGGCCACCTCCACCCACCTGCATGTCGGACATCTACAACTAAGGCATGACGCTTTGACACAGAAGCATAGATCCAGGTTTAGCGGCACCACAGCTACATCCTGTAAAGCAAACAGGGCACTAATATTTCTGGCTCACCTCATGAATTTCTCCATAATTTCCTCCACCCACATCTGAAGGCGTATGAAGCTGATGCCGTAGCGCCACCACAGCCGGAACAGGTCCAGCAGGTACCAGTCTGTCTCCTCCAGAATCATCTCCTCGCCGTTAAACACGGCTGTCTTCCCCGCCACACTGCGTCGGTACTTTAAACCTTGAGAGGCGGACACAGGATGACACGAAGGACAAACACAAACGCAGATACACACAGGCAGGAATTTAATATTGAATAAATGGAACATTTTCAAATTAAAATATAAAGATTTTCCCCTTTATATTTTACGAACTGTGATTTGCCATTGATCAATGTATTTTTCTCTGAACCGTTCTGGACTTTGAAATTAAATGCAGCATTAGAAGATGTAAACAGTCTTGTTTGGCAGGGGCACTGAATACTGGATTCAGAGCCACTATGATTTGTCTTCCAGTAAGAGAGCCACACATGTAGTGCTGCTTATTAATAATAATTCAAACCATCAGCCTTTCTTGACTGATGATCACTTTTCCTGCTCAGCTTACATCTGCTGGAGGCACAAAATGAATCTGATCGAGCTAGATACTCATCTTCATTGCTGTTACACAGGATCTCTGTATTCTACAAAAAGCGCAACTCATTTCCTCAAAGAAACCCTTTTTTTTTTTTTTTAGCTTTTAACCCTGAACAGATGTTTGCAGGTTCCACTGGGAATCCCCTCTGTTACCGTTTTTGAAGCCCAGCTCTTCTTTTAACTCACTTTGGACTATTTAGCATGCAACCATACATCCTTTGACAGACAGTGACTAAATGAATGCTACAAAGTCACATATACTTATTCTCTTCTCTGCCTTTTAAGCTTTAGGTGTCGTGTGTGTGTTTGTCCACAAACCTAGCTGTTTGACAAACTCCTGCATGTGGAGGTTGAGGGAGTGAATGATGGAGCCTCCAGACTCGTAGTCGTTGTGATTAACGGTTACAGTGGCAAGACGGCCTCCGACCACCCCCTTCTCAAACACGTCTACCTGGACTTCAGGGCCAAAGTGCTGCCGCAGGAAATGGGCTGTGGCACTACCTCCTATCCCCGCTCCGACCACCGCTGGAGCACAGAAGATCAGAGCCAATGACAGGGAAGAAGTGTGAAGTCAGAATGTGGCTTTGAAGTGAAATTTGGCAGAAAGCTAGTGTTACTCAATATAGAATACAAACTAATCACAATTGAGCGATTAAAAAGTTCCTTGTTTCCTGTTATTTTGCAGCTTTTAGTGGTCAGTCGTCATATCTAGACAGAGGAATGTACATGAGAAACAATGGTGCCTTTGATGGAGTGTTGTGGTAAGGCTGTAGTGGGAAGTAGGTAGAGCAGCTGGTTCATGGAGTATCATTTGGCAAACAAAAAAAGGCCAATCTTAAATAAGAGATGGACTTCTTTCTGTCGTACATCACTGAACAAACACTTAATATATTTGGGTTTGAGACTGTTGGCTGGACAAGTTAATGAAAATAATCGTTAGCCACAATTCATATTGCTCGTTCACAAAACACATTTTCTTTTTTTTATTTATCAAAAAAGAAGTAGTTGCAAAATGTACATGCACTGATACTGATGGGGCCAACAATGAGGGTTTGATACGATGCCAACCAAAACGTTTTATCTGGTCAGTCTTGTAACACCATCTATGGAGAGGTGGACGCAGGTGGGGACGGGTTGAAGAACCCCATGTGATTTTATCTTTATTACACGGATGCTATATTTGAATAAATAAGTCATCACTGGATCCCTTCAATGTGTAATAACAAGGGAAACATACAACTTGGATTACAAATCATTAGCCAACGTTAAATTAGCATGTAGCGTTACATATAATAACATAAATGTATTTAATCTAATAGGTGCTCGTGAAACCACAATAGAGGATTAAGTTATCTAACGAATACATTAACTCGGACTAGCATGTGATCCCCTGAACGGGGGCTAACAGGCTCGTCTGACCCCTGAACCCGGGCTATCAGGCTCTTGTCACCCCCTGAACGGGGGCTGACAGGCTCGTCTGACCCCTGAACCCGGGCTATCAGGCTCTTGTCACCCCCTGAACGGGGGCTAACAAGCTAAATTCAACAGCCATTATGTTCAACACAGTGCTTTTCTTGCCTATTTTAGACGGCGGAGTTCCGTCGACATGCGCGGATCCCGCCGGGTCTCCGACACCCGACCAAGCCGACAGCACGACGATGAGCAGCGGGAGAAGGGGGCCGCACATAGCGGCAGCAGAGCGGAGGCGACCGGGGAGAGAGGAGGCCGACGGCTGCAGCTGACCGTTAGCGAGCACCGTTAACGGTCAGCTCCTCTTTTCTGTACACCGACAGTAACGTTACGTTCAAAGAAACGAAGCTAATGTCAGTTGGCTGTGTCGCTGTGAATGAGTGAGACTGCGGTTTAAATGGGGTCGTGATGCAAAAGGATGGCTTTAACGACGATGCGGATCAACTCTCCAATCAACGGTCGGTCACGTCCACTTCCGGAAAGATCACGTGATTTGAAAGGCTAGTTTCGACCAATCACAGCAGTCAACGCAAGATAACTGTGCACACACTCTTCCTTTTACCACTTCCAACGGTTTTTTATTTTTATTGTTTTACTACAAATCAAATATTTCATTTTCACGAGTCATCTCGTAGTTGGACGCCTTAGTTTTATGTTTTAAACTCTTTGTAAAAGAATGTTCACTGGAGTGAATGAATGAGAAATTCACTTCCGGAACCGGAGTCGGTCAAAAAGGTGGGCAGTCATAGAACGTTGAAACTAACGTTCGTCACTTTGGCTAATTTAAACATGATACGTCATACTTATGTCATTCTCCACAGAGAAAACACGTCTCTCAATGTATTAGGTTAGGTTTGTTTTCTCCTTATATAGCAACGCTTCCTTCAGTGAACTTTACATTAGAGGGTAAGTAGACTATATGTGAGGTGTTCATTTAGAAGAGAAAATCCACAGAACGACATATTGAAAAACAGTGGAAGTTGCCTTTATTTCATTCAACAGAGAAACTGCTGCAACATCAGAGTAAACCACTGAGCAGAAACTAACATTCACACTGAGCCGCTGAAACAATGACTGGCAAAGTGGAGCAGTAAGGCTTAAGGACGCCTCAGACACATGCACGCACGCACACACGCACGCACGCACACACACACACAAACACGCACACAGAAACAAACACTCACACACTTTCTCACACACACACTCATCTTCATTTACATCAGCTATCTTACACCTCAGTTGCTGCTCGGGCAGCAGCCTTATCACTATCTCTCTCCCGCTAATGTGGCCGGTCAGAGGTGAGGGCTGAAGGGTCACCTTGAGATCAGGTAACCTCCGTTCCCTGCTATTGCCTTAAATAAAAGGGCTATTTCAGGGCTAAGAGGCATCATAACAGAGACCATAACCGTTCATCTCTATGGTACATCTCTAAGCAACATGAGCCCCAGCAATAACACTGCAAGGCCAGCCGTGGGCCTGAATGGTGGGGTTCAGGGTGAGTTTGGGGGAGATCATGCTCTGGCCAAAGGGAGGGCAAGGAAGAGTAGGGCACCGGCCGAGAAGATGATGTATTGGTCACTTGGTAGAGCGTCGGGTGGGCTCAGAGGCAGTGGGGGGGGGAGGAGGGCCACGGCGGTCTAGGTCTTCAATGTAGAACATGATGAGCTTCCTGCGCTCCTCGGGGACACACTCCAGAACGAGGTACCGCTTGTCGTTCTGAAGGATCTTCTCCACATCCTTCAGATGCTGCTCAGACTCCTGGATCAGCTTTCTCGACCTGAGGGAAGAGAAGATGTGAGACGGGCAGAAGGCACTCAGAAGAAATACGGTAATACTATGAACAATATCTGCTGCTGTTCAGATTTTGGTTTAAGTCTCTTCATTAGGTACAATTTTATACTAAATTTCAAATTTAAATAAATTTGGTGTCTGAATTTGACCGTTTTTATAAGCAGTGTATAGTAATTACATGTGCAACAAAAGGATTTGTAATATTCTTAAGTGCCATTAGATACTTATATCTCCTTAGTATGTTGAGTGTACACACCTGTATGTGATGAACTTTGTCTCCTTCAGCAGGGTTCTGAAATCAGCCTTGGCTGTGATGTACTTGTCTTTGATGTAATCTTCAAACTCCCGTTGTCTCTTCTACAAACACACAGATTAACACTTCAGACACACAACTCAGATAAAATGGATGAAACTGTTACAGCCTAAATCCACTCACACTACAACACATTTAAGACCACACTTAAATATCAACTACACTTTTGATTAATTCAGAACAGGTGATTTTATGAAAGAAGCCAGCCCAGTTGGGCTGATGAGCTCCTAGGTTTGGTCTTTCCAGATTATTTCTGTTTCTCCAGGAAGAGTTCTTTGCTTTTTTATTATTCTACTTCCTGAATTTCTTGCAATGTAACTCCAGTGTGCCTTAACCCATCACTAGAGTCACAAAGCTCAAGTAAATTGTTGTCAGAAAGACCGTAAACATTTCAGAATTTTTACGAGCAAAATAACACGTCTTACTCTGTCACTGGAGGAGAACTTAATACAGCGAGGGTCCTCCTTGATAACCTTCTTCACCTCCTTCCATGTGGTTGTCAGAGTGATCTGCAACACAAACCAAAAGTCCCTTAATAAGCTTATAAAACAAATTAAGGAACAATTTGAAGCAAGTCGATCATATTAATTGAGAAAGCACATAAATGGACATGCGATCACAGGCTGCAGAGTATCATGTTCCTTGCAGCCACGCTGGTTATGTGAGTCAATGTGTTTACACAAGAAAAAAGCAAAGGGAGACAAAATGAATAGCTTAGTAGAGATGAATGGTAACTTTCCCTGCTTTAGTCACCTTTTTACTCCTCACCATGCTGGTCTCATCTAGTAGCTGCCTGAAATGTTCTTTCTTCTTCTTGGCCAGTGCTTCTACGTGTTCGTTAAACAGCTTCTCCTTCTCCTCTCTCTCTAGCAGTGACGCCGACTCCCAGCGATGATCTTTTCGCAGGTTGCGACGAGTGTCTGACCATGTTGCATCTGAAGACCGTACCTGAGGAATAAGTGAACAAAAAAAAACACCTGTCAGTCTTGTGCTCCCGCCAACATACATACATGCATTTCTCAAATGTTCAAAAATGATTACGTGACCAGTGACGCAAAAATACTCGGTTTTGATAAATTCAAATAATTTGCTTATTTTAAAATCACATTTTGGGGAAATAAATATGCTGCAGAGCGTCTCACCATATCACACATGAGGGCTTTGAAATGCTGGATGGCCTCCTCCCTTTTGTGCTGCTCTCTCTCTCGGTCGATCTCTTTGGTCTGTTCGGATCGAGCCTTCTGCACCTCCCGCTCCCGCTCTCTGAGGCTGGTCTCGATGCGAGCCTGCCGCTCCAGCTCTCGCTCCTTGTCGAGGTCCACGCTCTGTGGAGGAGGGCGCACGAGGTCGGCATTAGTTTCGTTTGTCACGTGATGCCAACAATGAGGACCATGTACGAAAACCGAGGGGAGAACTCTCCATTACTAGTCAATTACACACACTTGGTTTATATATACTAGGGATATTGATTCTCATGTTTCTCACAGGTCGAGTAGTCTTGTAATATAATTTATAACAGATTGATTAAGCTCACGTTGAAGAAATCAGCTATATTTGCTTTGGGACCCAAAATGAGCTTCTCATCATCAGCGACAGATGATTCAGTCCATATTTGTAGACTCGACTTATCATCTCCATGTCAATAAAACCGGTTACTTGGGGTGTCAAAAACTGGGCTTCATGAACACTTTCATGGCCGACTGACTCAAACGGGCACACTAAGACTGGACTTGAAGAAACCCGTACACCTCTTCCTAATATACACAGAGCGAGCAAACTCCAGCAAATGGAGCATAACAATTGTCCTGATATACAACAAGTGATCTTCATGTAATGGAAAGTAATATTGATTAACGGTCAGTTACAGTCAGTGTTGATTTTGACAACAGGTCGGAGGTGGAGCAGGTGCACGAAACCACACAAAATAGAGCCACGGTCGGTGTTTTTTCAAACAAGAGGCACGTCGCTTAGCCTGTTTGCTAAAGCACGAAGCAGGTTAGGGCATCTTCATCGGGAACAACTGAAACAATATGATGTTTGCTCATTTGCGTTGCATCATCTCTTTCTATTCAAAAATAATATCTGATTTTTCTAATTATATGTCGTTGTCTAGTCCTTGAATACAATATAACCTCCGTTTTTTTTTTCTTCAAATGTAATTTCCAGGAAAGATAAGTCCGTCTTGGCTGTGCAGCACGTTTTAAAAAATGTTTTAGTACACGTTCGCTAGGAATCTACAGATATTTATAAATAACATTAATCAATTAGTTATCGATTTATACCGGCACACACACACAGAAGTAAAAAAAGCAATGTTAAGTTCACAGCTGTCACGCAAATCAGATGTCACTAGCACATACATATCAAAGCCATTATCCATAATAAAGATAACTGCTCATACCTTGGCTTGCTTTTCCATGTACTGTTTGAAAAGTTCTTCTCTGAGTGCGGAGCTCTCCACCCCCTTGTATCTTGGGTCAGTCTCTAGCCTCTCTTTCACTTTGCTCCACCGCTGGCCGACCTCTATGTGCTGCTCACTTAGGAGATCATAGAAGTCTTGCTTCACCTGGGAACAAATACATACACATCAAAATTGGAAATCTGTCCAAAAACAAAGGGTCAGCAGGATAGCAGGACATGCAGATGGTAAAAGCCTGCAGGGCCTCATCACATGGTCCACTGACCTTTCACTTAAATAACACCACAGATCACAGTCATGGTCTAGAGGGATACCATACATTGACATTTAAATGTGAGCAGGTGATACCTTCTCTCCTCTGGACTTGGAGTCCTCTTTCTCTCTCTTCCTTATAGCTGTGATGAATTCCATGAAGATAGCCTCCCTGTCCTTCATCTTCTCTATGGTCTTAAATCGCGGGTCTCGACCGTGCTTCACTGCAAATTCACTAAACGTTGTTCTGTAAAGATTTTTTGGGAAATGAAAGAAAGCAAAACACTGTAGTTTCAACTTTTCTTCACCAAAAAGAGAAAGAATAAAATACCTATAAAATAATACGTTAAATACTAATAATATATTGTGAAATTAAATATTGTGTGTAAACTCCCAAATGGAGAAGAGGATGGTAAAATAACTGTTCCATAAAATCATATCTGTTTCACTCGTGCTCTGAAATAAAACAGAAAAGTCAGACAACCTACTCTCGTAGAACAATATCATAATAAGAATAAAAGGCACTGATAAATATCAATATGGTCTTTCTAAACACAAACTACCAGTAGAACAACTGGCCTGTTTCTTTACCTGGGTGTGAACTTTGCCTCCTCCATCATCCTCCTGAACTCGTCTTTGGCCTGCATCAGCTTGTTCTTCTTCTCCTTCCTCTCCTCTTCCGCTCGTGTCTTCACATACTGATCAAACACCTGAAGAAGACGACGACATGATCACAAAACTATGACTGAAGGATGTAAATAAACGTCCGGTACATGGCACAGGACTGTGAGAATGAGTAACAGTGAGGGGAGAGAGGAAAACACATGAACAAGAGAGAAACTCAACCTGTTTCCTCTCTTTTGGGTTGAGCAGAAGGTAACGTGGGTCAAACACAATCTTATGAAGCTCTTTGTCCCAAGTCGAGAATGCAGACACCTACATGGAAGAGAGACAGCTAGCATTAGAAAGACAGTCCAATATCAATGTGTATATTTTAAAAGAATATTTTTTGTTTGTTTATGTAGATTAAAGACAAAAAACAACACAAAAGTCATAACATTGCTATGTAAAATTTCACAAATTTGCATTACCCCTCTCTCCAGCAGCATTTCTCTGAACTGGGTCATCCGGGCCTCGAGCGGCACTATAGCTCGTTCTCTGGCAGCTCTGAGCTCTGCCTCCATTGCTGCTTCCTTCTCGGAGTCCGCCTCCTTCACCTCCTCCTTCCTGAGGGTGATAAGGCAAAGGTCAAGAGAGGTGGAGAGACAAAGTAGAAAGGAAGGAAAATACAAGAAAAGGTTTAAGGAAGATTGACAATATATTTTTTAGAGACATATGGTGAATACTTAAACTTCGGCAGCACTACTGCATTTTTTTGTTACAGCTTCATCGATACAGCTGAATATAGGCAGGAAAGGGGGAGAGAGAAGGGACAACATGCAGCAAAGGGCTGCGGGTCGGATTAGACCCGGGCCGCTGCTGTAGGGACACCGGCGTAGTACACGGAGAACCCGCTCCACCAGGTGAGGTACTGGGGCGCCCCAGCACGATCGCAATAAGTAAAAGGAGACCCGCATGACTTACTTCCTCTTTTTGGCTTTGGTTGGTTCCTCGTCCTGATTTTCTTCAGTAGCAATGGCTAATTCTGGCTCCTCCTTATTGACACCTGTCAATAACCACAGACACAAAATAAAAAACGACTCACATTGCAGCGCACAACATTTAAGAGTGACAGCAGCACTTTCTGGCTCAGTATAAAAAAAACATGAACGCACCAGTGTTTCTGTGGCCACTGGTTTTGTGGCTTTGAACAGGCAATTGATTCATATTATTTATTATTAACACCAATCAAACAATTGGCTTATATTTCACAATTATCATAAGTGCCACGTTGAATGCCATTATCCCGGACTGGATGTGAACGAGGGTTTGTCCACACCTGTCTTCTTGCCGTCCTCCAGGCCTCTCTTGTGCGGCGGCTCCTGGATGTGCTTGTCGACGTCAGCTCGACCAACCAGCTCCTCGGGCCGGTCCCACATGGACAGCCGTGTTGTGGGGTTGTAGAAGAACACGCGATCATCACCTGTCCATACCACACACCTGATAATTTTTTTAAAAAGGGCATTAGATTCATTGCAATAAAGTGGAGTAGAGTGAAGGTGTGGGCTGTGATGTGGCGTGCGTACCATGGCGTGCCAGGGATGGGGTTGGTGGCTATCGGTCTTGCTTTCTGAGCTGCTTTTTCCTCCTCTGTCATCTCTTCTTCTTTAGGCTCCTTGATAGCAAAAATCAGTTATCTCCATTACTATTGCATTCATACTATTAAACAATATCAACTATATTTTTGTGTGCGATTTATTTCAGAAATGTGCGCCTTTCATTATATATCATTATAGTACATGTGGAATAGTAATGTAGAATATATTATGTAAAGTGTATAGCATTTCTTACTATGAATTATTAATATAATGTAACCCTTTTACAACATGACAACACTGTACTTAATTATGATCAGTTTTCCATTTAATTAGAGAGCAGGGGTCTTTTTGATATGTGCCATTTTTAAATGTTCTTGATAATCAGTGTGCTGTATCAACAATAAGGTAAACATTAAGTTGAATGTAATTTGATTCCATTTGTTTAGGCAATCAATCAGACTACCATAACTAAGAGGCCACTCAACTGCCAATGGCTGTGATAATTTGGGATGCAGATGAGAGGGCACCAATATTTCCAAAAACCTCTCTCACTCACAGGTATTGGCTCTCAAAGTGCACCAGATTGATACATAACATTTTAAAATGTGCAGCAACAATGCACGTTGGAATTAAAGGATTTGAGTTTTTTTTTTTGTACAATCAGGTAATTCAACCAGTCACATACCTCTTTCTCATTATTAGTGTTGTCTGTTTTGTTGTTCTCCTCCTCCTCCATCTCCATCGCCTCAGCTTCCTCCTGGGCCAGACGCTGCTTGATCCTTTCTGCTTCTTTCTCTAAAGACAGCGAGGAGAAATGGCAACACACAAACAGTGAGGTAAATAAAAGAAGTGTAGTGCAGCTCAACAAATGCAGCTAGTCATCAATTCTGCAAGAGTTTCATATTCTGGAAGTATGCCTGCTGCAAGTGACACTGCTAAATCTTAGGACAGATAATGTTGGATCAGGGGTTTTGTGCATTTAGCTGTAAAGCTTCTCTTAGAAATGTGTTGTTGGTGAGCGGAAAATGAAAGTGGGTAAAGCTTTTGAGATAGGCGATACTAGAAACCAACCTAAGCCCCCACCATCATCCACCAAATCCATTTATGTTCCACTACAAGCCCTGCAGATCATCTCATCATGTTGGAGCTGGCAAAGATATTAAAGGTAGGTGTGTGTGTGTGTCAGCAGTGCCTACCTTTTTCCACCAGGGCCAGTGGTTTCTCCCAGGTGGACTCCAGTGTTCGGTTGTTGTAGTAGTACATTTTCCCATCAGCTGTTTTGTACTCTGACCACTCAGGGAGATGCAATGATCCGGCCATGGAGGCAGGAGCTGCCGAGAGAGCCAGCTGTGGGTGCATCATGGAAACTAAAGGCGGGCCCATGCCAGGAAGCATGCCTGTCATTAGACAGAGAGGAAAAAGACAGACCAAGATTAGTGGAGACTCATCTTTCGGTCTCAGCCAATAATAGTAGTTGCAGTGGACTATACTCTAGAAAAGGCATTAGTTTATACATCCATTTGTGAAATGTAATTTCCAAGGTGAGAAAGAGAGCTCGACAGGCAGAATAAAACGGATTCACTGCAGTGTTGTGGAAGAAACTGCTCAAGTCTAAAGCATCTTTTCTTTCTAAAGAAATCTAAAGAAACATACACGTACACAAACAAAGCAGTGACCACACACACAACCATGCCACGAAGGAAGACAACACACAACATGTAGCCCTTACAGCTATAGTCTTACTAAATCTCTACTTGGTAAAAGCAGCTAGCCAGCGTTATGGGAACTAATAAAGACAGACTCGGCCTCAACAAGTTCCCAGTCACCAAACACGCACCTCAAAATGACCGAGCCTAACAATCAACAGCTCAGCCCAAAAAACTATTTAGTTGCTGATTTTCAAGTGTCTCTTATTTACCAAGAGCCAAACAACTGGACAAAGTGCATTCATCATTTAGTGAGAGCTGAACACTCGGTTTGCACCAAGGAATATTTTGAAATCCCATTTGTTTTAAACAAGAGAGTACTGGAAATTAGAATTCAGTTAGTAAATATCTTCTTCTTCGTAAAAATATTCTAGTGATGAAAGAGTTTAACATGCCTGAATAACAAATCAAGCCGTGTGTTCTGTTTTTGTCTGTTTGAATGGAAGAAAATTACACTGTACACCGGATGGATCATGTTCACAGCATTCACCACCATGCCACTGTTTGAGGGTTCCCATATATACACCATATGACTTATATAGACACCATTCACTACCATGCCATCTACTGTAGATCTGAGATGCGAGCGGCTGGGTGTTTACCGTTGGGGCCGGGGCCTGCCTTTACACAGGGTCCACCTACTATCTGCATCATTGCTACACCTGCAAGAACAACGGACAAGCAGGCATGTGGTTTAACACAACAGGACACTGGATATGAGCCATCATGGTGTGTAAGAGTTTGTGTGTGTGTGGCTCCAATTATGGACTGAGCCTTATTGTTATGTTACAATAACTCAGTCTCTGTTGACAGTTATGAGCCAGTAATGTATTTAGCGGTGTTAGGAATGAGCACAGTGTACATTAGCTTTACAAACTACGATTTATTTGGAGGCCATTGCTACATTAACAATTATGATAAATAGAAAAGAATGAAAACTATCAAAGAAAAAATAAAAATCACATATCAAGTAGTGAATGCATTATGTTGGAACACCACAAATCTACCCTAACCCTGACCAAAACTAGCCCCATCTGATTGTTGGTCTAACTTTCTCGGACACTTCGTCCACAAAGAACACAATATACAGAGAGAATTAACCAGAATGAGCTTCTTTTATCAGATTATGTCAAAATGAGGGACAAAGAAAAAAAACATGTCATCAAAGACAAAAAAATGGAGAAGAGCGAAGCAAAACAAACATGAAAGCAAACGTACAAGTGCATTTACATTAGCCTAAATTTAAATTCAAGCCACTGCACTGAAGACTTGTTAATGTGCGACCCTTAAACAAAATGTTACCTGACAAATCTGTGCTGACCATGACCAGGATATATATCTATGTATCTGCTGATACCTAACCCGTTATTTACATTTACATAGCAGCACCAGATAGGCCTATGTATTGACTAAATATGTATCTGGCACATTTAAATAACAAGTGTAGCCTACGAAATTTGGCCCACCATTGTTTTCATTAGCTATATAATCCAAATTCCAAAGAGCCTGGTTCAAAACTATTAAAATGAACACCGTCAATTATTGATCTGACATGGATGAAAGTGTAACAGGGACACACAATCAGCTGGAGAGGAGACATATCACTCTGAGCCCAGATTGGCCCCCTGACTGAGGACATCTCTAATTTCAACATGTCAGACTTAAAATTATTTTTATGGAGCCTAACCAATACATCTGCACGATAGCTTATTGCAGTATTTTTTCTAGGACTATTATACCCGATTCCAATGTATCTATACAGCAGTTCCTCTTAACAGCATAGTGATAGCAGCTAGATATTGTGGCCTGTTAGTTCTTTTGCTTTTAGTCTGTAGTTCTTACCTGGTAGAGGGATGTGCATGCCCGGCAAGGGCACCCTGAAAGGAGGCACCATGACAGGGGGGAAGGCAGGTATGGTTGCAGTGGGCTGGCCCACACTGTGAGACAGGCCTGCAGGAAGCAGTGGCATGGTCTGCACCGCCGTAACAGGTGAGGGCACCGTGGAAACAGTTACGACAGTGACTGGAGACACAGCAACAGTTGAGGAAACTGTGGCAACAGGGGACATGGCTGCTACAACAGTGGCTTTTGGATACAAAAACACAAATAAAGAAGATTTTTATTTTTTTCTCTAGTGTGTGCACGTCTGCATGTTCATATAAGACTGTGACCTTACCTGCAATGGTCACAGAGGGGGAAGGGGCGCTAGAGTCTGGACTGGAGGCGTGTGTGCGAGAGGAAGTTGTGGACAGGGCCTGAGTAAGGGAGGCTGTGGCTGTTGTGCTGGCTGTAGTGTTTACACCGCTTGAGCTGGCAGCTGCAGTCACCCCAACACTTGGACCTGGACCCCCAGACCCCCCTACAAGAAGAGGGTTGAGTTCAGACTGTTGGATGATCTTTACACCATCCGGTTTACTCCACGATGACTCTCTGGTCCTGGCGTTGTAGTAATATGCCTTCGGAAGGGATAATGGACAAGAACAGACTTATTACTTAAACAGTAACTAGAATATAAAGCATGGCAACAAATTTATATTTATCCTCCACGCCAGTAATCACACAACATTTTTGTATATATAGTGACAACCAATTTTGTTGATTATATTGACATTGAAGCCGAAGTTATACTGTGCACGTTTGCTTACTAAGCAAGATTTCTCCCAAATCAACTTAGTTTAGAATGGCAGCCCAATATCCAGTCCAATATTAAAGATATTAATAAGATAATTTATCATGGGGTTTTCAAATTAAACAAATGGCAAGTTATCGTGAGACAGTGGCTCCTTTAAGCAGTGTGCATTTCTAGTTTTCAAAAAAGTGATGAGCACCATTAAATCAGCTGTGTATCTAATGTCATCACAATATTTCACTCTTAGACAAAAAATTCCACATCAACAACAACCCCCAGTAATACTGATTATGTCTTAAGTGCTATATTCAAATATACTTTTGGAAAAACTTTAAAAGACTAAAAATTATTAGTTAATTTTTCCAGACTGTGCAAACCAGTATAGGGGCCTACGATGTGCTTACATATGATCTTGAGCTTACCTTTCCTTCTGGCGTCTTGTTCTCTACCCAGATCTCCTCTGTAGGGTTGAGTGCAGGGGCTCCAGATGCAGGAACGGGGGGCATCCCAGGAGGAAACAGCATTCCTGGAGGAGGTGGCAGGTTCCCCATGGGAGGGGGAAGGAACGGAGGTCTCTGCAGCAAAAGATAAAGACCCAGTATTACTTTTTCAGACTTTAAGGAGTAGGGTCTAGGAATATACATTGCCCAATTAGAGTCCTCCCTAGTGTCCAGATAGACAAGCAGTCGACCATTTAGCCAGCAGCCGGCACTTAAAACCTCTAAATTCCAATTAGGAGGTTCAAGTCATCCAATTGTATCATTCAAGACAGAATCACACAGTCGAACGGATTATTAATGGGTTTTAATCATATTCCTCCTTGATTCTGTCTTATGTCTCGTTCTAAGAGCTATTACTGCTGTTATTCGTGTCAGGGAGGACTAAAGCTTTCTTCGTGGTCAATTTATTTGCAGACTCTGCCTATCAAATGGCTTCACTAGACATGGGACATATGAAAATTCCATGTAACAATTATCCAGGCCAAAATAATTGCTATTCAAGATATTAACTCAATAATAAGATAAATATGCTAAAACCCCATCAAACAGCACTAAAACATACTGTAATAACTTTCTACATTACATTTTGTTAAAAAAAAAAAAAGTATTGCACCACAGATAAAAAGATATTTTCTTAGTGAACATTTATTTTGGAGAACAATTTTAGTAACAATCTTAAATAAAATCATAACCCCCCCCCCATAAATAAAGAATGAAAACTAGCAACATTGTGTTTTCTTATGTTCTTTTCCTATCACAATTCCTGGTAAAAAATGTAGTTTAATTACACCTCTTTTCTATTCATGAGTATGCTCCCTCCCCCTATAACTCCCCCACATGGGCTTGCTCTCTCTCATTTAAATGTTGTTTCTGAGTATCTAATATATTGGCTATTACAATATATGTAATTGTATTATTCTTATCAATTATGGACGACTTATTCCTCAACTAATTTTAGTCTTTGTATTTCTATTTAATGGTGTGTGAAACATCCCTGCAGGCAAAGATAACAGTTAAGTACTATACTTCTGTAAAGTAAGACATGCATGTCGTATAAAAATGGGAAACAGTCACCTGTAAATGAGGAGGTCCAATGGGTGGAGGCATGCTTCCTGGTGGTGGAATGGGCGGCATATTGGGGTCAAAGGGTGGACGTGCAAATGGGGGTCGCGGCGGGGGTCCTCTCATCATCCCAAAAGGAGGTGGCGGTGGCCTAAGGAGTGGTGGTGGGCCTCGTAACACGGGGGTCTGTGCAGGCGCAGGTACAGGCGCAGGGCCGCGGAACCGTACTGCCTGCTGCACCATTCTGGCACACAAAATAATATCAAGTTACAAACAGTGTTGTAAGTGCAGCAGTGACAAAAACCCTCTGAGATAAGCACTTTGATCGGTACCAAGATTGTCATACTGCAGGTAGATATAATGCTTGAAAGTAACTAACTACAGGTAAGGCTGACCACATAGGTCATATTATGCTCTCTATAACTGTGGTTCTCAACCTTTTGCTACTTAAGGCCCACTTGTGATTGTTCCATCATTATCGAAGACCACCTTCACAAATGAAAAAGAAAAATGGTTTTGAAATGATATTTGTGCCAAATCTGCTGATTTGTGTACAGCAAATGAGCGAAAGAAATATGTTCTTGAAGATGCGACTACACCGACATGAATGATGTCTTCGCTGTGGCGCCTTTGAGTGTAAATGTAGTAACGTTACTGTATGTCACACAGCTCTGAGGTGTTTATTATTCCACATGTTCTTTACGGTCCTGTTGGTCATGGGAACGTCACGTGCTCAGATCCTAAAACATAAACAAGATAGTCCCGTTCATTACCAGCTAGGTCAACGTTAACAGAAAGCCAGTCCATTCAAATGAATGGACGGAGTTGTGTGTGTGTCCCTGCTTACTAATTAATGTAGCATAGCGTAGCTAGCTGGCTGTTTTACGTTCACATTTGAGCACATGACGCGCACTAAGACAGGAGCCGTGTCTGAACACAAACCCGGGGCCTGGTGGACGAGGCAGCCCAGCGAAGGAGGAAAACATCTGGCCACGTTTGATCTGGCTGGCTGTGTTTACCGCGTGCCACGAGCGGTGAGCAGAGACGAGCCGCTTGGCAACACAGGCTAGTTAGCTGGAAGCTAGTTAGCTAGCATGGCTACGTGCACAAGTAAGAGCCCTGTTTATCAAAACCTCTCGACCGAAACCAGGTATACCCAACTTAGCATACAATGTTGGCTCGTGGTTAATAGTACGCCTAGCTCGTATTCATGTAAACACTTTAACTGCTATTATCTGACCTGTTGTCGTTGAACCCGATAGTCTCGCTCTCTGTCTGCTCCGCCATTACAGGGAAATGTAACCTCTCTCTTCCTGGAAACGCCTCTAATTGGTTTCTGCTTCTCGGATTCGCTTAGCTTGGACGTCAATCACAGTGCAGACCGCGTTCCGCGAGCTCTGATTGGATGATGAGTTTCTCACAGCGGTTGGGCCAAGCAATCATTGGGTCTCGTTCTTCATAGTGCCTTTGTTCATTCAATGTGCAGGGGGGTGTTGTGGATATTAAATTGGACTCTAATCTTTACCACTTTTTGCATCGCCCGTTAACGTTAGCTGTTATCACTTCTCTCCCTGTTTACTGTGGTGGTGGGTATTTTGTATGCTGGGGGTATTTTGTGTGAACAGTGGTGGAAAAACAACTAAAGTCCTCTACTTAAAAATAGTAACAGTCTACCACAGTAGAAAACCACTGCATTGTTGTGGGATGTCCTGTATTAAAAAATGTACTTGCATAAAAGTCAAATCCATAACAAACTCTTCATGCCATAACTTTAAAAACATTATCAGATTCATGTCCACTCATTCTAAGTGCCTCAGAGGGCTTAACAATCTGTACTATGTCATCCTCTGTCCTTGGACCCTCGCATTGGATAAGGAAAAACTCCCCCTCAGGGAACATTATGTTTTGTACACACAGATGTAATTTGGTTTGGGTGTTCCTAGCATTAATTTGTATGCACTACAAATCATTCAAATCCAAACAAAGACAGAGCATTTATTTGTATTGGAACATTTAGAATATAAAAGATGACCAACACATACATACAGAGCATTTTATTTATTTTGCAATACAATTAAATGTAGGATTCTTCTAAATGTCACTGCCAGTGTTATCTTTTGTGTCCAACATCATCCACACATTAACACTCCACTTTGGTGATGGCCGAAAGCTGCGGCCTGGTGTCAATATCTGGCTGCTCGAGACTCTCTGATGTGGTCTCGTCCCTCTCTGGGTAAGAGTTGTGGTAATTCCTCACTTCCTCCGTGGAGCTGCTGGTGTTTGGGTATGTGTAGAAAAACCTGATGTAAGCATACAGGAAGTCAATTAGAAAATGCAAATGTCACTGAACTGGGAATTCTGGGAATCCGTACACCCTCTTAAAGTAACAGTCTGTGTTCAAAAGTGAGCCATCTTGCAAATGTAAATCGCTGGCTCTTAGAACAAAACACTTTCTACTTGCTGCTGCTTTAAATAAATCTCAAGGAAACAGTGTTTTGCATGCCTGTGGATTGACAGTAAGAAGAAACATTTAATGATTAATATTTGCTATAATTTATGAGTTATTAAAATAAATTCACTACATGGGCTATATGGAAGGTGCATTAAAGGTTATAAACCAGCTAGCTGGAATATTTCACTGCCACTGCCTAACCTTGGATGGTTATTCGAGACCGTGGAGAAGAGGCCCATTTGATGACACGGGGTAAAAGGTGGGTACGGATAGTAGCCCACTGTGTAGGGCATCATGGGGGGATATGGATACATGCTGGGGCCCTTCAAATTGAACTGAGCTGGAGGCACTGCCTGTGAAAAGGAGATGCCAGGGTCCTGTCCTGCTCCCTGCCCCGAGGACAAACACTCTATGTCTTTCTTCTGCTGTCGACGAAATTTATAATCTGGTATGATACCACAAAGCAGAAAGCCAGAGTAAGTGAAAGTCAGAGGTTCACCATCCACACCAGAACAGATTCAAACTGAATACACATCCGACTGTATATCTGCACACAAGACTTGACAGTAAACTTGCAGTAAATGTTCATTATCCTCTAATCAGCTGTGTAATTATCCATACCTGGGAATTGCTCTTTATGCATGCATTTCAGTTTGTGAGACACTTCCTGGTAGGGCCTCTTCTGCTCCTCACTGAGCTTAGACCACTCACAGCCCAGCACGATACTGGTGTCTATCATGTTGGCTCCAGGGCAGATTTCGTGAAGGGCATATTGCCGGTGGATACGGGACCACACAATAAAAGCATTTGGTGGCCGTTTAATGTATCCATTCTTGTCTTGGGCAGACTGCAACAGTTTCAGATCTGAAGAGGACATTTGAGGAGACTGATTTGTTCGCTCACAGTTGTAGAAAACATTCAGATACAAGGAAACCAATTTCCACCAGGCAAAGAAAATACAAAAAACAGAGGAAATATTAGAGATGACCCAATAAATCACAATAAAAACTAAATTATTATTTCTTGACTTAATGTAGTAATGATTTTAATTCAGTATCTCATGATTTGAATTTAAAAATGTCACTGTGATTTTATTATCTCATAGGTAGAGAATAAAATGTTAAATTAGTATCTCATAATTAGGATGTTTTAATTTATGTTATCCCAAACATTTAATCTCTAATCCGTACACATCCCAGCAGCACTATCACACACAGTTTAGTATAATGTACCTTCCTCCGTTGGCGGGATGGTAAAACTGGTAACCGGACTATCACCTCCGAGTATGGGTGCGGTTGTGAGGTGGACTGGATCTGGGTGCAGGGGTTCTCCTGCTGCACCCTGTGGGGTGTCCAGCCTCTCGGGGATTTGATCCCCAGATTGAAATTCTTCAAATTCAGAACTCGCTCCACCTGAGGCCATGTAGTCTTTGCAAGTTTTGGACCCATTTCCGGTCACGTCCAGCGGGATCTGACCCGCATCTCCAGTTAGAAAGCACCGAGATGCGGGCGTCGCTGGATCCGGGCCCGTGTGCTTCATGGTTGGCGGACCCGGTACTTGTTTTCTTTTTTTAAGGGGCATGTCCATCTTCAATTTACGACCGTCGCTTTATTCTGGGGTTATCTCGATCTTGGGTTTCAATCTGCCACCTGGGTTGTGATAGATTAAAACCCGCCGGTTGCCCAAACAACAGAACGTCATTGGACATTAAGAAGGTGTATGAACATTCCAGCTGACTATTTAGAATATACTTACCAGCTAAATGGGGTTTTATGACAGAAAATAACCTCTATAAAACTACAGTTTTTGATTCTGTATTAATTCTGTTAACTGTTAAATACCCAGCCTACTACAGTATTTATTTCATACTATATAGTAGCCTATTATTATTACATTTATTATGTACCATATTATATTATATGTTTTACTATCCAATACAGTAAGCTACCATACTATACCATATTACATTTGATATTCTGTTATATTGCTGCACTATACTATTATGTTGTACTATATTATATTATTATTACTACTAGGCCTAATATATTGCACCTGATATCTATATACAGCGGGTAAAATAAGTATTGAACACGTCACCATTTTTCTCAGTACATGTTTCTAAAGGTGACATGAAATTTTCACCAGATGTTGGTAACAACACAAGTAATCCATACATACAAACAAAACAAATGAGTTCAGAAATTAAGTTGTGTAATAAAATGGAATGACACAGGGAAAAATGTATTTAATACTTCGCTCAAAAGCCTTTGTTGGTAATGACAGCTTCAAGACGTCTCCTGTTTGGAGAAACTAGTCACATGCATTGCTCAGGTGGGATTTTGGCCCATTCTTCCACAAACAGTCTTCAAATCTTGAAGCTTCTGTGGGCCTCTTCTACGAACTCTGATCTTTAGTTCTTTCCATAGATTTTCTATTGGATTCAAGTCAGGTGATCGGCTGGGCCATTCTAGCAGCTTTATTTTCTTTCTCTGAAACCAGTTGAGAGTTTCCATGGCTGTGTGTTTGGGATCATTGTCCTGCTGAAATGTCCACCCTCGTTTCATCTTCATCATCCTGGTAGATGGCAGCAGATTTTTATCAAGAATATCTTGGTAAATTTTCCATTCATCCTTCCGTCAATTATATGAAGTTTGCCAGTGCCGTATGCTGAAAAAAGGCCCCACACCACGATGTTCCCACCTCCAAACTTCACTGTTGGTCTGGTGTTTTTGGGACGATGTGCAGCGCCATTTGACCTCTAAACATGGTGCGTATTATGGCATCCAAAGAGTTCAATTTTGGTTTCATCTGACCAGACTATATTCTCCCAGTATTTCACAGGCTTGTCTAAATGTTGTGCAGCAAACTTTAAACGCTTCAACATGCTTTGAACTATACTGTACCTCATACCATACTATTCTATATCATACTATCTTACCACATCATATAATATTTTTCTATTTTGGGATATTAATACTGACAATACTAGGTCTTATTACTTAATCACAGTATTATTCTGATGTGCAGTGCTTACATACTAGACTTGATGCTATTAATCATACCATGTCACTTTACCTCTTAACTTTCTTATTTCTATTTATTTCATGTCTGTCTTTGTGCTGCTGCATCAACTGAATCCCCCCTGGAGACTTATTTTGTCTATGTACATTTTATTTCCCCATCATGATAATCTAGTTTTATTTTTCAAAGGCTTCTATGTACTACCAAGAATACAACTCTCGAGGTAAATACATTTTTTAATTCATTACTTGGTTTAAAAGTTGTCAAAATTACATTTTATTAAGTTGAAAAAATACTGGAATCAGCCCCAGAGCATGATACAAAAAGCCTACACTTCAACAAAAAAAAAAGGAGATTTAATCTTTAATGTTATAATTTAATTTAATTTCGAATGAAGTACAGAAAATATAGAGTACAATCAAATGAAACAAGCTGTACCAAAAGAAACAAGAAAAAAAAAAACATGGTTGCCGTCAACTAAATGATGTTATTAGTAGCTCCTGTTAGAACATAACCTTACAAACTAACAAAATATTAAACTAATAACTATGGAATCATTCCTCTGAGAGTAACAAAATAAAGATTTGGTCATTTGGAGTGCAGTGCCTCAGAAAATGACAATAGGCTCTGCTTAGCTGTTTGCACATCAAACTGAGAAAACTATACCCGTACACAAAGTCACACACTCATTTATTCTTTTCCCACGCACACACGCACACACACACACACACACTTCACTCGAGACCCCCAACACCCTTTAGATTGGTCTCAACTAGCCTTAGAAATCATTTATTAAAACTCAGCTAACGAAAAAAATGTCCTCCAATGTGTCTAATCCATGTGAATATTTTCTAGTACACAGTTTGTGACGCGCTCCAAGAGACCACCAAGAGAGCTGCAGGCTGAAAAATGTTTGCTGGCAAAAATTGTTTGTAATTAAAGGTACATTGCTGAGTTGACCCACACATTCTGAGGTGAGCCACTGCCTTGGAAGAAGTAAAGAGGATTGTAATGTTCAGTCTTGTAGATTTTTCCCCAAAACCAGTTGGCAAATACTTAAAAAAAAAAAAAAAAAAAAACATTATTCTGTACCTTTATCCATAAATAGTGTCTGTATGAAAAAGTACAATAGACAGAAGAGATCTATGTGGGTGAAAAAGCAATGCTGAGATAAAGTCACATGTCCGACAACATCATGTCTGCAGTGATACAATGTCGGGGGGGGGGGCATCAAAAGAATGATTAGTATTCAAAATAAAATACTGACATAACCTTTGGTCAGGCAATAATCTGACAGAGGCATTCAAAATGGAAAGTAGAGGAAAATTGTCACTTTTAACTAACGGATTATTGTAATATAAAGAGCCCAACAGTATTTTAGGGACATTTGTTCTGGGCAGCTCAAGGTTTCACTCATGTTGTCTTTTAAACATCAATAAAACTGGAGGTGTCCCACTTTACTTTGAGTTACTGTGAACTGCTTCGGTCCTGATAAAAAGAGGAGAGGGGAAGAAAAGGATGTAATGCGCAATTCATCCACCCTAATATCTCTCAAGAATAAATACGACCATACAGTGTTATACAGTGTTATTCCAAGGCATAGACCCATTCTGCCCTCTGCTGGAAGACCAGAGTACGGATCCAGTATGCACCAGCAACATTTTGTAGCCGTTATACTGTTCGCACATGAAATGACGTAATAATAGGGTAATAGAGTCACTCTGTGGCAATAATTTAATGGCTTAAATTTTACTATTAAGTTTGGTTGAAATTATTTAAAACATAACATCTCAGGCCAAAATGCAAAATTAAGACAGCAATGCCATTTTTATTGGAGTTAATCCTACTGATCGATTCTCTGTACATTTACAGAAAAAAACCCAACCTTTTTTTGTAGTGATTTTTTGTAATGAAGGAGGACATACTGTAGTTCATATATAAAAGCAGCTAAAGATGAGGAGCTTTTCCCCCCAGGAAAGTAATGACTCGCGGATGTGGGTCGACACCTTCCCTGCTCTTCAGGTGTCCTCTGTGTGACATAAGTTCACACATCAAATGGATGAAGGGCAGCAGTGGGCACTCCCCCAAACCTCCAAGACCATGTCAACAGACTGGGATGGTGAAGGATCACTAGTGCCAGCTCACCAAAGACAGCAGAAGCAGAGAGAGAAACATGCAAGGTTGTCTTCAAGTACAGCAGTCCTCTGGTTCACACTCTCAAAATGTCAGTCATGCACACTCACACTCACACACATTTGCACTCCTTCATTTCCCAAAGCTGCCAAAGTTAGCGAAGGCATCCTGTTTGGGTGGAACCACGGCTGGGGTGATGGAGTGTGCAAGGCCCACTCCTGGCACTCCCATGCCAGCCATACCACCCATCATCACCGGAGTGGCCATGCCCATATTCATGCTTATGTTCATTCCCATCATGCCTTGGTTTACAGGAATTCCCCCCATCCCCATGGTCCCCGTGGTCATTGAAGGGGGAATACTCGATGCCAAGGAAATAGGCATGCCAGTTGCCATTGATGCAGGCATGCCCATCGTCATTGCATTGCTTGCCATCATGGGATTGGCTGGTGGTCTGCTGGGCGTAACGTGGGGCGGGGAGCTGAGGTTCAGTCCGCCGAAGCTCTGGGTCAACAGGTTAACCGGAGGTACTCCTGCACAGACACATATGGACAGGGAGGAGTTAATCCTCTCTGTTCAACCACTTGGGTTGTTCAGATAGTTACACTGACCAGTCTAAACTAAACAATGTATATTTAAAATGTTTACTAGATACGCAGCAGGATGAATGGATTGACCACATTTTTTATTATTTTAAAACAATTATATATATATATATATATATATAAAATGAATCACAGTATGGAACATAATACCTTGTTGCTGGATGATATTGTTGAGTGTGGGCGGTGTCTTCGTGGGGTTGAGGCCTGCTGATAGGAAGTCCAGACTGATGTTGACGGAGGGGTCAGACCAGGTTGACCCCAATGACCCTGGACCTCCAACACCAACCTTCTGCTGTTGTCCTATGGGCTGCTGAGATGTCATGCCTCCCAAGCTCTAAAATGAATTACAAATATTTTACACAAAGAATATAGTTTTTCCTGACATATACAAGAAAGAAACCACAATAACCCAAAATCAAAAACTGAAAGCAATTAACAGCCTCAAACTGGTTTCTAACACTTTATATTTATTGAAAATTTGAATAAAAAGCATTCTTTAAGGGTGCATTGACATAAATCTTTGATTAGGTTTGCAGCATTGCTGAATGTTTCATTACCTTTCACATTTTCTTTTGCTTCAGGTCTCTTTATTGCAGATTTTCACACTAAACAAACAATACATTGTATCTCATCTAATCTCATGTACCTACCTAGCCCACTCAACCACCAGATCTGCACCACTAAATCAGAGTCTGACATTTTTTGGTTCATTTTTCATGGCACTATTTAGACTATTAACTGGACCATTTATTACACACTGGATGCTTCTGGGTTATTCTTTCAGTGGAATTTATTATCTTTCAGATTTTCATACAGTTTGAGACAAACTAGTCCTCCCTGTGAAATATACCGTACCTACCTGTTGAGAGCGAGAAAGGGGCATGGTTGGCATTGCAATAGAGGCTCCTGGCGTTGCACCTCCCAGAGAGAAAGTCATGCTCTGAGAGGCACTCAGTGTTGTATGTGGATTGGTTAGTTGATGGTTTACTCCACCCATCAGGTCAAAGAGCTCGGTAGAAGGTGGGGCAGCATTAGAGGGTGGGGCTGTGGTTGACTGGACGCTGCCAAACAGGTCAGTGACGGGCTGGGAGGGACCAGAGCTAGACGAAACTGGTGTATTGGCCGAGAAAGCGTTCCAATCCCCAAATTCTCCATTTCCATTGGATGGTGCAGCAGCTGTCCACAAGAGAGTTGTGACATGTTTAGTCGTGATTGTAACATTCATCTTGGATTTTGACAGGAACTGCCCAAGTCCTTCACGGTGACCTTGATTTACACTCATATTCTAAAAAATCTCCCTCCCTCCCCCCCAAAAAAATACATTAAATATAAAAAAATACATGGCTTTTTTCACGGTGGACTTTCACACTTAACCCGTTTGGTTCAGCAAAAACTAACCCTGGCGGGTTTGCCCATTTAGTACAATCATTGGAACCGTGGTGCAAAAATAAACTACTGATCCGAAACTGCTTCAAAAGGAGCGTCTTGGTCCAAACGGACTCTGGTACGGTGTGTTTGTGATGTGAAAACAAAAAGACCAAACACTAAGATGAAACAGTGTGTAGTTACCCCCCTTTGTCCAAACCAAATTAACCAGACTACAAGTCTGAAAGCATCTTCAGATTACCACAGGAAGAGCGGAGAGAGGCAAGAACAAGTTTACCAGTGGAAGTTGGGAGGCTGGCAGAGGCTGCAGGAGAGGAGAAGTCAGCAAAGCCACCAATGAGGTCTGAACTGCCACCTGGATGGATGGACACACACACACACACACACACACCACACACACACACACACACACACACACACACACACACACACACATTAACTCTTGTCCAACAAAGAGTCACACAACACCACCCAAATAAAAAAGAAAAGAAAACACCTTCTTGGCCTTCATTTCTTCCATATCTTTGTGTGTGTAAATGTTTGTAACTACCTGTTGCGGTGCTCTGATTGGATAAAGGGTCAATCACGAGCAGGTCAGCTAGACCGCTACTGGAAGACTGCCTGGCTGATGACTAAAGATAGAAATAAAAAGACATGGTGATTAAATGTGTACTCGTGAAAAAGGTATCTGGCGTTTGGAAAAGCGCGAGTGTTTGTGAGTACCTTGTCCTCCGGGCTCTTGTCTCCAGTGTAGTGGGCTGCAGCACCCAGGTCCAGAGCCTTGGTGCCCGTTGCTCCGCTGCGTTTCCGCGTGGTGGTGGTGGTGGTCTCTGTTGCTTGTGTGATTTGGATGCTCTTCGTCGTGACAGTTTCCTCCTCATCTTTGAACTCACGGGTTTCCTGCCTGCCGTTTCTCGATGCTCTATCCTCCTCGTTGTCACTGTGGCAACCAGACACGAAGAATTTATGAGAAGAAGCACCGTTTTGTTGCTTTGCAATTATTATACCTCTGTGTGTGTTGATTTATGTAATGGATAAGCCAAGACATAAAGGTTTAAGTAATTTAAATACATCAGTCCTCTGACATGCAACAGGCGGGTCAACAAGCAGTCATTCAGACGATTCAGAAACATAAATAAGTATAATGTAATATGTATAAGGTGCAGGAGGACATCGTCCATTTACCTGATTCTGTCGGGCGAGTCATCTCGTTCCTTCTTTCTGAACTTGTTGATTGTGTCGTCGATGGTGCTGCCTATCTTGTCACTGATCTCTCCGAGCTTCTCACTGAAGGGGAAAGCTCCTCTGCTCTTATCCCAGTCCTCATCCCACTTACTTCGATCCAACTCATTTGCTGGAAGGAAGAACACAGAAAAGGACAGAGAGACAGAGACGGACAGAGAGAGACAGTCAGAGAGAGAGACAGACAGAGAGGGAGAGACAGAGAGAGAGAGACAGAGAGAGACAGAAAGAGAGAGAGGGACAGAGAGAGAGACGAGAGGGAGAGAGAGAGACAGAAGAGAGCAGAGAGAGAGGGACGAGAGAGAGAGACAGAGAGAGAGAAGAGAGAGAGACAGACAGACAGACAGAGAGAGAGGGCGAGAGGAGAGACAGAGAGAGAGAGCAGAGAAGACAGACAGAGAGAGGAGAGAAGAAGACAGACAGAGAGAGAGGGACAGAGAGAGAGAGAGACAGAGAGAGAGAGAGTCGTATAAATGCTCCTAATTTCCACTGAACAATGTTGTGTAAAAATGCTGATCTATGACAAATATAAGACACTAAACCAACAATAACATTAGAGTTGCCGCTAAATAATTATAATTTTTTATTAACTGTTTTGGCCTCTAAAATGTCTCTCCTAACACACCATAATCAACACATTGTAGAAGTTGGACCTGGACATTTTTTTGCATTTTTTATTCATAAGTCTTTCAAATGATCAATTTAAATAATAATATCCTCACACACCAAAAATACAAAGTTGTTAGACATGTATAAACTTAGTGATTAATCAACTAATCAATAAACCAATATTACAAATTCCTTGTTATTACTGGAAATTCAAGTTTGATTCAAAAAGTCTCATGCTTCCTTTACATGATATCCTTCCTCTAATTAATTTGAATTATTCTGGGTTTGGATAGGGGAAGTTATTATTAGCATTTGAATCCACATCTGACTTGAGCTGTCAAAGGAGACGTAGTGAATTACTTACAGGTCTTAACGCTTCCGCTTCCTCCTCCTCCTCCTCCTCCTCCACCACCACCACCTCCTTCTTCTCCTTCTCCTCCTCCTCCTCCTTCACCTCCTCCTCCTCCTCCTCCAAATCCTCCTCCGCCCATACTGTCAGAGGAGACTCCAATGTATTTATCTTTGTTCTTCTTGGCTTTCTTCCTCTCCTCTCTCAGTCTGTCATCGTCCTGGATGAACTCCACCATCTCCTTCACCTTCTGACGCACATTGATGCCCTGATCCTTACCATTCTCATCTGGACACACACAGACACACACACAGAGAGACACACACACACACACACACACACACACACACACACACACACACACACACACACACACACACACACACACACACACACACACACACACAGAAAAGTAAGGAGGACTACTGGCCAGACTTTGACATTTTGTTGGAGATAGTAACTTTGGTGACATTCTGACCTTTCATCAAATGTCACCCACTGTTTAAAGGCAAGATGTCTTTAAAATTAAATGTCAGATAATCCATGAAATTTGCAGAGATATTAATTGTCCAGAGAGGATCAATCATGTTTTTGGTTACTTTCCTCTCGAACCATCACCAGGTCAAAGTTTATTTTCGTATTTTGGTTACTCAGTGATCTTTCTGATAACGTCTAGTTTGCACACAAATGTATTTAAAAGTAAAGAATAAGAAGAGAAAGAGCTAACTAATATTTATTTAGAGACTTACCAATGAAGTGGTAGTTTTCAAGAGATCGCAGGTCGTAGATGTGTTCTCTGGCACTGGTGACGACTCTTTCAGACCCGTTCCTGATCAGGTAGGCCAGCAGCAGTAAAGCCTGGAAGAGGGGGATAGAGAGAGATAGTAAGAGAAGTGATAAGAGACTATGCAGGGATGTAACCAGAACCACTCAGTGAGGAATAATCTTATGTAAAAATAATTTTAAATCAGTTGTGCTTTACTGTCTCTACTCTTAAACTCATCTTAATTATGCTCTAAAAAATCCAAACAAATTAATTCTTCCTTGGCTCTTGCATAATTTAGTCTTATGAGTATGTGGGTAGGATTCAAGAATGTAGTTTATATGCACTGCTCTGATCTTTGCAACACACACACACACACACACACTCACACACTCACTCACTCACTCACTCACTCACTCACACACACACTCACTCACTCACTCACTCACACACACACACACACACACACACACACACACTTGTGTAAACACTGGAACCCATGCGGGTGTCTGACTGCAGGAACCAATAAGCTGCACAGTACAACCCGACACATGTACAACATCAGCGCACACACCTGGGGATCAACCATCTAACCTGCCAACCAGCGTGTAAACATACCTTGTAGACTCGTCTCCAGTTTTTCTTGTTGTCTTTAAGCATCCTGGTCCACAGCATGTTCATCACCTCTGGGAACTGCTCATACATAAAGGTAGATCTACACAAACACACAGTAAAAAATATTATTGTGCTGGGAAAACCCATATAGGTAATCCAACGCATAATCAGGTCAAGTGACGGGAGCGTTATTCGTCTTCTGAACAGAACTCTTTTTTCTTCGAAATGAAACAATTTGTATGCAGGTGTGTCTAATAACAACACAGTTGACCTGCTACCTTACTGATAACTTGCATGCACATACTGAAACTGTGTGTATGCGTGTTACACATACTTGGCTATTTCTCCCATTAGTTGACCGGAGGGTCCCCAGGGGTCGTCATTGGTGGCCTCTCTCACCTTGGACTCGATCTCTGAGTAGTTCATCACCACATTAGTGCTGTTGACACAAACAGATATTTTCTTCATGATCACTCCAATAAAATATATGTATTACAATCAATATTTAAATTATATGAAAGAGAAACCATGTGGCTTTACTTTCATGTCATACTGTACACTTATTGTAAACAAAAAGCTTTTTATTGTCAGTCTTTTGATCAGTGCTGATTCTCTCCGCACTGCACTCGCCCCATTTCCAAAGGTCAGGCAGACCGAAATACAGACAATCAAAAACACACACATTGATATATTTACACAGTAGAACACACACAAATTCAATGAGGGTGACAAACAATCCCTCTGGCTAGCGGAGCGGCATTATCATGTCTAACTTCTACACTCTATACAACACAGATGTCTTCCTACTGCTACACACTGCCTCACTCATGCAGCACTCACATACTAAAGCTGACAATAACTGTGGAAAACCAGATTATCACAACAAATAGCTACATTCATGCAGGTGTCATAATACACAGTGAAATCAAGTAAGACCAGGTGAATCTCAGCTCACTGAATTATGAATGACCGCTTTCTAAAAGCCTGTGTCTCGACCACTGCACATCAAAGGACAGGCATGCAGACATGAACACACAAACATTGTGTGCAAAGAAGTGAGGTGAGCAGGGTGTGTATAGCCATCTGTGTGTGTGTGAGCAAGGTAAACACAGCCAAAACTCCCCATCAGCAAAGGTCTGCCTCCTGTACTCTTTGTTTTTGTGGGCTCACGAGCTGCTGTTTGTTCTCCTGTGTGCATGTTGCATCTTTTGATGGGCATGGCTTGCTCTACAGACTCCTGGCAAAAGAAAAAAACATAGCCAAAGCACTGCAACGTGAAACTCATCACGTTCCTATCATTACTCTTTCATTCCACAGCACCTCTCCTCTCCGTCTCTTCCTCCTCTGAGCTCTGCCAGCCTCCTGGCAAAAGAAAATCAGAGGCACCTTCAGTACAGGAGCTGCCTTTGACTGAGCTATTGTCAGCAGATAAGACTGACACAGCACCATAATAGCGTGACTCTTAATCTGCAGGAAAAAGCAAGGCCACCGCTGCCAGCTCTGTTGAAGTAGATCAATAATAGAGTGTATTCATCATGCCCAGCCAGGCACAACCAACAGCTGATGGGAGCTGGTGTCTATTACTCCATCTAATGCTCTGTTGAGCTTTCCATCTGTGCTACTCCTGTAGAGTATACTCACTTGTCTTATCTCTTTTCACTCATCTTTCCTTTATGCAACTTTCTTCTATCTACTTAGTCTTTCTTCCTTATCACATTTACAATATAATTGGTCCTTTAAAGAGTGGAGTAAACGGGGGACTGTAGAGAATGTAGCGTCTCAATCTGCTAGCAGACAAACAGATAGGGATGAAAATGTACATGTGGCAAATAAAGATATGATACGAAAAAAAAAAGAAGTTCATCGGCATCCCTAAAATGAAAAGATGTTTTTGGCATGCTGTGCCCTCCTTGTCATTGGGCAGTGTGTTTGCACACAGTATGCATCTAATAGTAGACTGCATTTAATCTTGTTTGCACGATTGTTATCAAAATGCAAGGGCACATTAACAACCCAAAGGGAGCTGAAACGTACAAGTTGTAATTATGCACTTCATATACAAAAACACAGTACAAGATCAAGATAATTGAAAAACATATTAAAAAGAGACTAACACTGTAACTTAATGGGATGGTAGCTAGCTGGTATGTTTTGTGTTAGAAAATACACTCCCTGGCCACTTTATTACACCTATACAATATATGCCTTTACAAAGGTTATAATGGTCAGTTTTAGTTAAAACTTAACTAGAAGAGTTCATTTAACTACACTGTATGTTTATTACTGAGGTTGAAGTTAGTGGTGGTGTTATATTGAAAGGTATTCCTAATATTCTTCCCCCCTCCTGCAAAACATTAGAAACACCTCTCAATATAATGCAGTGCAGTTCAACACCACTACAAACTACAACCCCAATAATACACAAATAAATAAATTAATATATCTCTGACAGTGTCAATCAAAACTTAACATTGTTATCTTTGAAAGATATAATTGGTTCTTCATCATTACGGTATTAGGCATGTATAAACCACTGAAATGTTTTCAAAATATGAAATTATGATCGACATTTAAACTAAATATAATTCTAACGTAATTGTGTATCACAATATCTCGATATATGATTTCGTCACAATTAGATTCCTTTGAAAGATGATAATTTATCATTTTGAAGTATTGCCCAGCCATATTTTGATCAATATCAGTCCAAGACTGGCCAAAGCACGAGATCATAGATCAGAAAAGAACCAACAAAAACAAACAAACAATCTACTTAAAGGAAGCTCAAGGGTTATTTGCTGAGGAAAAAAAGGGAAAAGACTCAGATTCACAATGTTATTGCAAATTCAAGTCAAGTCAAGGCTGTATTGATGAAATTGAGGAATGAAGTCAATCCCACATGAAACGGACTGTAAGAGATTAGAGTGAGTGTTTAGGAGTATCTAAAAAGTTGATGTGTGACAGCAGATACAGGGTACTAGGTAAGGCCACTGTCTTTATGAGGTGAGGTTGTCCTTTCATCAGTCAACATAATGATAGTACATTCCTTTGAGATTAGTTTGAACTGAACCAACATTAATGACACAAATGTCATTACAACTTTATAATCTATATCGAAAAAAATAAAGCTAATGTTTATGTTTTACCTTGGTCCAGTCTATTTCTGTGTACGTAGACCGAGAGCAACAACAACAAAAACACAGTCAACTTCCTTCTGTGTTTACATATACTTTGTCAATGAAGCTGATCCTGGTTATTGTTACTCTACGAAACATATGATGACAGCTTTCTTTGTCAAGCTACTTAAAACTGATTTTATTTTATGGACCACAAACCTAGTCCTCCGGATAGTGACACCGTCCTCATCAAAGGTTGTTTACTTGGTTATTAAATAAAAAGGCCCGTTACTAGAAACAGGTGTACTTCGCCTACTTATCTAAACAAACTGAAAGCATCAGTGCATCTTCCAGTTTAGTGTGTGTTTGGTTTACTCAGAGATATAAATGTACTCAGTCAGCCTCTTGGACCAAACAGGGCAGGGAGCTGTTGTTCTCCCTCCTCTGCCTGTTACAGTATAATAAATCACACTACACCTACAACAATATACATCACACAGAAGCACAAGTGGTCTAGTGCTCAGATAAACAACCCGAAGTGGAGAAGGCTGCAGCAGCAGCTGCAAACAGTGCGATCTGTTTAGCCTCAGCTGTCCGGGGCCGTGGGCTCCGTCCAGACATGGTTGATCGCCAATTGGCAGGACGTGTACCATCCACAAACCATTGTCTTGCCCCTTAGCTGTCCATCATGATTGCTCAGCTGTTTACTCGGGGTGCGATGTCAGGTGAATGCACGGTGGAGGCTGCAGGCATCACCAGGGCGTGATTCTGCAGCGGCACCACTAGACACACGGAGGGCTCCGCGATGCTAGCGGAGATTAGCCGACTGGGTCGCTTTCGTTGCGGGTCGTAAATAAACGAATCAACGGTGTATGATGTTGTCTTTCCCCCCCGCCGCCCTGTGTGAACAAGGGACGGACACGTCCAGCGGGACAAAGCAAAGCACACGTCTCTCTTTACGCCACAGGGTTGTGAAGATTGGCGGCTAGCCAGCTAGCCGGGGGCTAACAGCTGAGGGGGCCGTCGCCGTGACGTCACGGCCCGCATCCGCTGCTGCTGCTGATGCTGCTGCTGCCCGGCTAGCCGTTAGCCGGTTAGCATAGCAGCCGTTTAGCTGGTTTAGCTGCTCCTCCACCTGCTCCTCCACCTGCTCCCCCGGTACTCACGCTTTATCCACCAGCTCTCGGACTTTCCACATGTTTAGCATCTCCGCACGGAACCGCGGGCTCGCCCCCGTGTCTCTAGGCCCCCGCAAGACCGATGAGGTGTCCGGTTACCGACGACTAACCCCCCCCCTCTGCTCCGCTGTGAGCTCCCGTAGTACTCTGCGGTTAACGGTTCGCCCCCAGTCTCCGCCTACGTCACGGGAGCGTCGAGATGTTCCCCCGCTCGCAGACCGTAGCGTGTGTATCATGCACGTTATTCACGCACATTCACGCACATTGACACAGGAACTATGAGGCAATACAATCTTTGTCAATTTTTGCATGTACATGTCTTGCTCAAGGACACTTCGGCGAGCAGAGTTTATCTTCATGATGCTCTAAAATCTGATTTATTTATAATCTATTTCTTATTATTATAGAAAAAGAATGACACGTTTCAGGCCACTGTGTCTAAAATCATTAGTATCTTCCCTTTAAAATCCACTGTGTGTAAGTTTAGAATTATAAAATGTAAAGTTATTTATTTATTTATTTTATTCACAAGTAGTATTTTTTAATTAGTCCAGATGTTTGCTTATTTAGTTTAGATTTGTTGTTGTTGTTGTCTAGGTATACTTGGTTTTTTGGTTTGTTCATGTTTATGAATTGGGTAACACTGTGGGCACCCGGGCTTATATATAGTCGGCAGGTACAGGACCAGAATGCACCTGGGTGGGTTTATGGTTTATTACCAGAGCAGGAGAGGCAGTGATAGGAGTTCCTTTGTTCCTTTGTTTTGCTTTCTTTTGTTAAATAAATTATGAGAAAAACGGAATCCTGTATGGAAAATGCATTATTTTGCCTGCGTAAACCACAAACCCATTTGATTCATGTTTGTTTTTTATTTATCGGACAAATGGCCACTACAATGCCTTTAATGATAGTTACAGAACTGCCTCTGGCCTGTTAAAGACATTTTAATTCGTATTTATAGATTGACAACTGCTGATTTTAATCCCAAATTGTGTGATCATGAATGTGGTATTCACATAAAATAAACGTTTAGTTTTGATGTGTCAGTATATGAAATTAAAAAAGGGGTATAGGTGAAACGAGTACAGGCGAAAATGAATGAGGATGAAAATAAGGCAAAGAAGAGAAAAGAGTAGAAATACATTTCACACAGTAAGAAAATACCGCCCTCCAGTGACAAAAGTTAAGTATCACATCAAAGTGTGCTTACAGACCTTGCAGTAGTTTGACTTTTCAGTGGGAGGATGGGCTTAAAAATATATGTAGGCTATTTTATTCAGATCTCGAGTAAAGATTTGAGATCACACTGCTAAGGCTACACAGCTTACACTACAAATGGATCTACATCAAAATACACAATTATGTTGGCTGCACGGTGGCCATGTACAATATCTAAATCCTGGGATTATTAGGGCTTTGAACTGGGATGAATTGTGAAGAGATGGATTCAAATTCTTCCCGATGCTGTCAGTAGATGTGCACACTCCGATTATTTGGTTCAAATGCACAATCTGCTCAAGAGTGATCGTGGTTTGTGTCAAATCACCTCACCCACACAAATAGTTTACAGTAAAATAGATGTCTGTTTTGGTTTATAATTGAATAATTGTTTTTTTTTAATATAAGCAGCATTTGCATGTAACTGACGTGTACACATTAATATATCCATAAAATGGACCATTCGGAGTATTTCTACACTGTGGTACACGTTTACTTAAGTAAACAATCTGAGTACTTCTTCCCCCACTGTTACAAAAAAATACAAAATATCTGTTCAATTTAAAACTGAACAGTACAAAACATACTTAACTAATGCATTGCTCATGATGACTTAATGCACGTATTACTACAAGATGCATCCTGAATTCCTGTTGCTCACCATCAAAACATCCATGAAAAGCAGGAATCCGCCATAAATCTTATAATCATGTAAAATGTCTATAACATTTGGGGCCAACTGTAACACACTCAATTCCTCCAATCAGAAACAGGCAGTATTTTCTTTTGCTGTCTAAAGCTTAGATGACTGCAAATGTAAACTTACATAAATGTTATCTTACTGGTTACAAATGAACATGATCAACCGATGGTAGGTGTTGCTCCAGTATACAAGATTTGACCATGGCTGCAAGATGAGCCATATGGCTGTTTCTGTTAGAAAATGAACATATTTCACTACATTTAAATGTATAATTCTATTTATAAAGGGTGTTTTAAAACAAAACTTATACAAACATACTTTTTTCTATCAAATAATGTGTTTTAAATAGATATTGACAGTAAGTCTGGTATTTATTCATATATATAAAATGTATGAGGTGATTTTACTTAAAGAAATACAATGGGTTATTATGACTTATTTTGTCAGTGTTACAATTGCCCCCTTTGACTTATTGCATTAAATGTAATATCAATCATGTCCTTATTAGTGAAAATATATCAATAATAATATTAATTAGTGCACATATATCTTTCTTATACATCAAAAGATGACCCGTGTTTTTCAAGTAGGCTGTGAGTTATAAAGGAAAGTGAAGAAAGTGTTACAATTGAACCATCAGAACATGGTTGACACAGACCTTAATGTCAAAGAAAAGCAGAACAAACCTACAACGTGCAACCCTTAATGTTATATAATATTATAATAACCACTGATGACCCGAACAATAAGAAGCAAGACATGTCACGTGCAGGGAGCTATAAGGGGTTTCTATACGGCTCACCTGATCAGCGCCCACGGAGGCCTGTCTCTGTTGCCCTGACAGCTATTGACAGTAATTACAGCGGATGAGTTTGGTGATGTAGCTTCACTCTGGCACAATAGTTGCATTGATGTGTGGGTGGCCACACTGGAAGTGACTGTACGTGCAACTGTTTGCTTCCTTTTTTATTCCCCTAACAACAATTAACAAAGTTTGTTTACAACATGGAAGGGTCAATGATTATCTTAAGAGGAAGAAGCCTGCTTCTCGAGGTTATGGAATGGAAAAGGTGATAAACGTGACCCATATGGCTCCAGAGTTTCAATGAAAGTGTGTGTGTGTGTGTGCGTGTGTGTGTGTGTGCGTGCGTGTGTGTGTGTGTGTGTGTGTGTGTGTGTGCATGTGTGTGTGTGTGTGTGTGTGTGTGTGTGTGTGTGTGTGTGTGTGTGTGTGTGTGTGCGTGTGTGTGTGTGTGTGTGTGTGTGTGTGTGCGTGTGCACGGATGGAGGTTATGTTGTTGTGTGAAAAGTAAAAAGTAACATGTAGGCAGACACCTGCATCACTGAAGGTTGGCAAAGACGTAACAAACCACATCTTCTTGGTCATAAGATAACATAAGAGCAGCCGACTCAAGTAATAATGTAAAGTTTAACAGTCAAATGTGTTAATTACCATTTTAGAGTTTTTTTATATACACTATTAAAGTTAGGTGCTGAGGAAAAGACTGTTATGGCAAAATTTGTTGAAAGTTATTATAAACAAAAATGAGCAGGGTCAAAATCACCAGCTTTTAAAAATATATAGGCCTATATTGCAGAATTTCTAAAACTTTCTAAAACTTACTGGTGGAATCTTAGTTTGCTCTAAATGTAAATGAATGATTGGAGGGTTTTCTTGTCTTGTGATTGTTCATTAGTGGCAGCATCTCATCGGTTAATGCTGCCAGCCTCAGTGTGTTCTTGGCTCATCCTCTGAGTCAACCACAGCTTGTATTATTGATATGTTGGCTCCGTTATTTAGGTCCCCAATCTGGTCTTGAATAAAGTAGAATAACGGAACAGAATAAAGACATGTGTCAGAGTGATGGTCATCTCCAGGAAAACGTCATCATCTGCATCTTTTGTTTGATTGTTTCTTTCATTATTTCTTTGTGGCAGTGTCCGTGATCTTATTGAAGGTTTGGAGACGTTTTTCACTTTCTATTCTTTTGAAACTGTAATTTACTGTGATTTAGGCCTTTGTTTTGACTAATGTGTTTAAATTGTTTAGGTTTTGGGTTTGAATCTATTTACATTTTTTTATTTTTCACATATTGTAATACCAAGAAAAACTAATAATTAACTATCTTACATACTGTATTGTCTCAAAACTGTGTTCACTATAAGTATTTCCTTTTCATTGACGGTTTGTAATTTAGTTATACTATTAAAATTGTTTTACTTTTTTTTTGACAGTGGGGTTTCAAAGATGGAGCAACTGATGCTCCAAAGTTATCTCTCCTCCCCACTTCATATTTAAACATCTTGAAGTCTTGTATTTGTACTCAGTGGGCTGAATAAGTGTGTGTGTTTTTCTGCCCCAGTGTGGAAACTCCCACACTGAATTGGCAGGATTAAAAAAAAAAATCCTCAATCTTCAACGTTTAATCGCCTTTCTTTGTTTTATGCCTGGCACCCTATGTCTCCGGTTCAAGTCATAGAGCATGGTGCTCCTCCTGCAGCAGAGCCACAACCTCAGCACCGGGCACAGCTCCGTGTCGGATCCCGCCGCCGCCGCGCTGGGCCGGGCGGGTCACACCGCGGCGGCCGTGGTCCTGGGCTTCATCCTGGTCCTGGGCTTCCTCGGTAACTTCCTCGTGCTCATGGTGTTCTCGCGCTTCCCCGGCCTGGTGACTCCGGTGAACGTGCTGCTGATCAACATCAGCGCCAGTGACATGCTCGTCTGCATCTTCGGGACTCCCCTCAGCTTCGCGGCCAGCGTGCGCGGCCGGTGGCTGACCGGGTCCTATGGGTGCCGGTGGTACGGTTTCTCCAATGCATTTTTCGGTGAGCTCTTTGAAACTCCTCGGATGAAATAAAAAAAAAAAAGAATGTGGCTCCAAAATACCGAAAGTAAAAGTAGCCTGTACTTATTATGCAAAATAGCCCATTTCAGAATAATAAGCTATTATAATTATTGATGCATTATATACAATGCCTTTATATACATCACCTTAATGTTGCACAATTCTGGAAATATAGCCTGCATATGAATAGTATGTGAAATGTCCATAAGAAAAAAAATGAGAGTGCTAATCATATAAAAATAGACACATATGGGTAATATTATTATATTTTATTATATTAATAATGACTAACTTGTTTGCAGCATTTTAATTGCAGATATTTAAATACTTTTAGGTAGTTTAATCTATAACAATGCATCCAATTATATAGTTTGAGCATATGTTTTGGATGTGAAATTGTAATCTGCAAAGTAAATTCTAACAGCAGCAGATAAATGTAGTAAAGTAAAAGTTGGTCATTAATCAGGCTAATAAATGGAGAGATGATTGGCTCAGATGGATATCTAACTGTTGTCCTATACTGAATGAATGTGTGTCTCTCTCTGCCAGGTATAGTATCTCTGGTGTCTCTCTCTCTGCTGTCCTTGGAGCGGTACTCTGCAGTGCTAGGCAGAACCCACTTGGACTCGAACCCCTCTCAGTACCGCCGGGCCAGGCTCGCTGTAGCGGCCTCCTGGCTCTACTCGCTGGTCTGGACTCTGCCACCGCTGCTGGGCTGGAGCAGGTCTGTACTGCCCCACTATTAACCCATCATTTTACTCATTATCACTGATTCTCTTATTCAGGCTGATGATGCTAAGACTACGAGGAAAGGCCTGGTTTAGTCACTTAAATAAAAAGTGAATAAAGAAATTAGTGCCTTAAAAGAAAATAACTTAAGAGAGCCACACGTTTTGGTCATCTGAAAATGTTCTGGATAACTTCACAATGTGACTTACTGAGTAAACATGTTATTCGTTTTACAGGTCAAATGATAATCAGTATCCCTAAACAATGAGAAAGTAAAATGTTTATTTGTTTATTTGAGGAATCTTATCTCAAGCCTGTCTCAAAAGAAACAAATTGGCATTAAAATTAAAAAAGGGCTTATCAAAGTTCTTGGCATTTAACTGAGTTTGACAACCAACCAACTGGATAATATTATAGTGCAGAGAATTTTAGACTAGCATGTAGGGAAGGGTGTCTGCCTTCCTTTCCCAAGCCCCATCTCACACATAAAAGTATTAACATGAACAAATGAATAAAATAAAATGAGTCCATTCCATTTCTCACTTCCAAACAGAGAGATAATAAACATATCCTAACGCAGAAATCAATAATGTTAAACATGAAGCATGTGAAATCAGAGCATATGTTGTGTGTTGTGGAGCAGCTACGGGCCGGAGGGTCCCGGCACCATCTGCTCCGTTCAGTGGCACCAGCGCTCGACCGCAGCTCGCTCCTACATCAGCTGTTTGTTCATCTTCTGCCTGCTGCTGCCGCTGCTGCTCATGTTCTTCTGCTACGGGAGGATCTTGCTGGCTGTGCGAGCGGTGGCCAGGCAGGTGAGCGTGCAGGATGACCTTTGACCCCCTCTATAATATGTGACGTCTTTGTGCGTCCACCAGTGTTTGTGAAAGTGTTTGTGTTTGCCCAGGTCACCGGGATCAATCGGTCCTCAGCTGAGCGAAGGGAAGCCCGTGTCCTTCTAATGGTGGTCTCCATGGTGACAGGCTACCTATTGTGCTGGATGCCATACGGTGTGGTGGCGATGCTCGCCTCCTTTGGACAGCCTGGCGTGGTGCCGCCTGCCGCCAGTTTAATCCCGTCCCTGCTGGCAAAGACCAGCACCGTCCTCAACCCTGTTATTTATGTGCTGCTCAACAACCAGGTACCAACAATTCCCTGTAAATGTCTGACACAAAGTCATTGTAATGGTAAAAAATATGCATCTATGATGTCAATTTGAGGTCAAGGTGTATTCTGCTGAACTTGTATAATGGAGTGAAAAAACATTGTATGTTTGACTTGCAAAACTAACAGGAAACCAGATGTTTCCTGTCATAAACCAATTCTTTGAAAATTAGATGCATGTGTGATATAGGTAAAAGGTTACAGCCCTAGTGTCATAAGGTGCGGAACTCTGTATGTTGAATGATCATTTGAAGGTACTTCTCCAGTGCACTGTGATACGTGACTGTTGAACGCCTTCCGCTTGCAAGCTTAAATAAACTTAAGACAACTTTGATTTCGGTCAAGACTCTGTTCATTGATACACTTGATTTATTCCAACTCTTCTCTCGAGCTACATAGAAATCTCCCATTACATCATCCGCCGTCCTCTAAAATTACATTTGCTTTTAATCAACTCGACATTTGTTAGGCCTCACCAATTAAAAGATATGTTCACGCAGTAAAAAGTGTTTTAACTTCATGATATATCCTAAAATTCTGTTGCACCAAAGCAGGTTTGCTAAAACATAGTGTATGATTTTGCGACACAGCAAAATCTCTATTTGAATATGTTTTTATAAGTTTAAATCCAATATAAATAAACATGACACACCAGAATCATTTTACATCGTCCATGCGCTACATTGTTGGATTCACAAAATGGAGTTTTTAAAAAAAGGATAAAAAGCAGAAGCAGAGATATCTTTTTTTTCCGTGTCAAAACCTGGCGCCTACATCACTCACAATGCAACTTGACTGCCAAGAGGTTTTTTGGACATTTGGGTGTGTTATGCTAATCATGGCAAATTCAGCCTTGAGCTGCCAGCCTTAAACATAGACGAGGAGCAGCTACACATGTCTGGTAAGCTCACTTCTTTCTACCTCTGCAGTCTTCAGTCCCAACCGACGTTGACTCAAGTTATCAGACTTCACGCAGATCCCTCTGGAGAGCCAGATGACCGTAAACAACTTTTTTTTCACAAATGCAGTAGCACTAGCACTCCCTAAGACCTGGAAACAGACTTTGATGTGTAAAACCTTTAATGATCACACGTCCTTACATACATTATAACAGTTGCTCCTGTCTATGCTGGCTTTGCACACATGGGTTAAAGCTGTTGTCCTGCATCTCTTTCATTAAAGAAAGGATCTCTTTACAGCCAGGAGGGACAGGAGGAATGATTATAATGTATGTGAGCATCGTTTTAAGACAGATTTAAAATAATAAAAAAAAAATGCATTAATAAATGTAGTTTTGTGAAAAATACTCAGCAGCAAGTGGCACATGTGTCCTTCAAGCATCATTTTCAGTCACTGAAAGCTGATGCAGCATCCGTCTTGATGATCAAAAAAGGTATATCTTTAGTCGTCTTGCAACAACCTTCAGAGGCTTAAATCTCACCTACTCTTATTGGCATATCTGTCATTATTTTTCATGGCTGTTGCTAGGCAGCTCTTATTCTGCTCACAAAGCTCTGATAGGTTGGTCGTTTCTCCAGCTCGTAGAAACAGCCATCACTGGGCACAACGTCAGACCTATTTGCATTGCTGAAGATGTGGGCGGAGATTCAGAGGTCTGAAACCAGGCTAGAATTAATTAATTGGCCTGCTTTGCCTGGTTGGCAATCCAGCCTTGGTTTATATACTCTTTTCACATTGTATCCCTGCCATAGCCGGCACATTTCGCCAATAACTAACATCCTCTGTGATTACATCCCACCTCATGTAGCCGAGGAGGAAACATTTCCCACCTTCTTGCTCGGACATCTGAATATAACTTCTGACTCTGCATCATATTCATTATGCTGCCTCGACCTCCTCTGTTTGTGTGTGTGTGTGTGTGTCTCTCAGTTCTCCAGGTGTCTCCTGTACATGATCAGGTGCAGCTCAGAAGCCCCTCCCTCCCAAGTTCACCATACACTGCCCAGCAGAAGGGGTGTGTGGCGTCACGCTCCCCCCCCACCAACAGAGGAACAAAACACAGTGCATGCCATGTTCACATCCAGAGACCAGCAGGTACAGCGGCCTGCTCTGGTGCTAGTGGCTCAATATGCAACATAGAGGGCAAAGGTCACTTTAGCTCAATGATCAATAAAAAAAAGACATTCTTTCTACTTTTGTTTTTCAATTTATTTAACCTATTTTTAAACAAAAATGTAAGAAATATGCTGCAGGAATTATTTTAGTTTTAGAAATATGTGTTTGACATGTTCTGTTGATAAATCTAGCGGACCATGTAGCTCCATTTGGCTTCATTTTTAATATTTGGAACTGTTTATCACAGCAGCAGTCAGATCCATGTTGGCCCTCAATGTCGGAATATAGCTTGAACTTTGCATCAGATGTAGCTCATTTTGTGGTCTAATCCTATAGGCATATCATTATAGTTCAAACTATAATTTGTTTTATATTTTTCTCTTCATCACTAAGCAGCCCACTCTATTGCACGTTTAAATTTGTCACATTAAAGTCAAAACAAGTTTGACTACATGTAACGTTGGACATTATTTCTACTGAACCATCACGACTGAAGTGTGAATGTTTGTGTCAAACTGTATGTCAAAAAATGTGTCTTTGCACCCTTAGAGGGCGGTGAGGCTCAGCTGTCTGTCAAATATTCATGCACACACAGCAGTATGAGTGAGTAAGGTGGGTAACTGAATAATTAGGGAACAAAATACATAGACCACATTAGATACATAAGGAGACATTTAGACTTTTTTTTTTTATTCATGACCAACAATATACAACAATAAAAAACCCTCAATCCAGAATAAACAACTTTAGATTCCTGAATGAATGGTCAACACCAAAATAATTTATTAAGAAAATAAAAATACGTCTTCAAAAATATACAGTCATTATGCTTCATGAACACTGACTGAACTCTCAGTAAGTGAAATATTAGTCTAAAGTCACAGTCACATTTGTGCTGAATCATACAACTTTACAGACATATAGAAATACTTTCAGGTACGAGGGGAGAGGAAGCGTCAAAGTGCAGTGTAATACTGTCGGTTCTCCTCAGGAAATGTTAGGGAAACCGTCTCGAGCAGGTAGTCCACATGAGATATAAAACCCAAACCACTTGATGAGTCTCTCCACAGTGTTCAGATCCTAACACCGCACATTAGTCTTACAAACAATCCAAAAATACACTTGAGACACTTTTCCAATTTTCCTGTGAGGTGTAATTACTGCTGAACTGGAAGTCTGTCCTTAAGGTGCATCAATATCGTGGAGCACCGAAGCCAAACTTTTCACTTTCGTTTAACTGGGGTGCGGAGTCTCTGCCGATTTCAAATTCTGTGGAAAGAAGAGACACAATGTTCTAGTATGACTGGAATTATCAAAGCTCAAAGAGAAAATGAAGAGGATTTCTGATTGTAAATCACATGTCAAAACTGCTTCCTCCAACTGTGGTGCTTTGATTCATCTTGACAACTCGAAAGGTTAAAAAGGTGCAATATATACGGAATTCAGAGCATTAATATAGCAGCAAACAACAATTTTCTATGTCTAGATATAACGGAGTGACGTCTAACCTGAACAGAGAATGAAGTTGCTTGTTCTGGCCGGCCGAGTGTGCTTTTAGTGCATGTTCATGCATGTTCATGCATGTGATTGTCTCCCACTGGCTAGCTCACAGCCGATGCTCTGCACCGCTCTCATACAGCTGATAACACTGCTTACGACCGACGGCAGCTTCGCAGAAGCGTAGCACCAACCCATCGGTTAACCCTCAGGTAAACACGGTTAGCTCTGTCAGCACCGTTGCTGTAGTTTGCCCTGTTAGCCTTGTTAGCCCGGTTAGCGCTGTTAGCTGCGAGCAGCCAGCTCTGCCGTGTCCTTGTTGAAAGCCGTTGAGAGGCAATCGAAATGCTCCCAATCTCGTATTTAGCACCTTTAAGGTATCGGCATGACCGGAGGCCACTAGGGGTGAGTGGGAAATAATGTCGTTGTTATTTGGGGTAGTGATTAAAGCTGGATCTATAGTTGGTTATTAAGGGGTTACATACTACGCTTCAGGGTTACAGCAGTGACAGAGATACGATGTGTGCAACTGGGCTGCTTGTGTTTCCCTTGGACATTGTTAAGAGTAAAGACAACATTATGGAAGTTGAAGAAAAGCTCATTCTTCTTTCTTTTCAGAGGCACACATATTTGGCAATTTTGTTAGTGTTAATATTAATATTAAAGTATCTTTAGGGGTCATCAGTTTCAGTTAATCTAGATTTTATGTGGATTTAAAAACTGAATTAAAATAACTATACATCTCCAACACTGTAGCTTTATATATATACTTAGAGGGACTGTGTCCTCATTTTCGAAGGGGTCAACTTGCAAAACAACATTAGTCACTGTGAACTCTGGTGAACGTTTTGGGTGCGTGGGTACCTGAACTCTAGGTGGAAATCTGTAGTGCCAAACCACACAGTTGTTTAATCAATAATAATAGTAATGAATCAAAAAACGTTTATTAATTTTTAAGTAATTTATCAAGATAAAATAGATTTTATTTATGATGAACTTTCACCACAAGTCGGATTAAACAATTTATGATTTAATTTTAATTGAAGAAAAAAATCTGGGTAAAAAAAGTAAAACAAAAACAATGACCTGTGATTCTGTTCTTCCACAGAGCAGTTTTTTAACCTCACCTGTGAGTAGTTGAACAGAGACACCATGGGCTCCGGTCTCGTGTAGTCGGGAGGGTTGGCGTGGGGGTCGTAGCCCAGGCGAGCCAGCATGGGGGCGATTTCAGCCATGTCGCTTATCACGTCAGAGGGAATGTGACCGACCCACTTGGAGAGGGCGTCTGTGTTCACCGGCTTCATCACCTGGTCTGTGGAGCGCTCCACCCTGCACACAAGCACAAGTTTAGTTCATGTGTTTGTGTGTTGGACCGTCATGCTGCGAGTTTCATATGGAGGAGAAAATGTTCTGAAACTAATTCTGTTGCTTGTAATTAGCCACTGAAGAGTGCCAAATCTATGAAAATTAAAACAATTAAAACATTTGAAGTGACATCTAATACACATTGTTATATTGCTGTATTTCATTGTTATGTATGCATTTACTGTGTCTATGAAAAAAGCATGTTCATGAATATCAATAAAAAAATAAAAAAACAATTCATGTTTTAATGAATTATTTCTTTGATTTGCTTTGATTTAGGCATTTTAAATGTTCCATACATATCAACCTGTCCACCCTTAATTAATAAGTAAATGTGTATGCAAGCTTGTACACACGTGACTCAGAACAACAACATGCCACATTTTGTGAGAATTTACATTTCTGAGGAGGTTATAAAACATTTGCGTGACTAATATTGCACCAACCGTTAACTAATAACTAATCAAAGTAAGGGTGCTAATTCTCTCAGATTGTGGACTAATTCCTTCAAATACACTGCAGGTTGTTTTTTTTGCGGTTTGAAGCAGCCAAAATCCCACCAAATCCCCGAGGCTTGTGCCCTGCGAAGAGATGCTCTATTTGAATCACGACAAATAAGTGGAGCAACAAAAACTTAACTCGACTGATTGAAAGCTTTACTTGATCTTAAAATGTTTGGCTGCTAAAGATGAAAACTCTGGCTGAACTCCGTGTGTCCTGGTGGATCAGTGGATTCAACTATATGACATAATATACTTAAATAATCACTCATGATGGACCTTGCAGGTGCAAGTCACCGAGGTCAATGTTCTCCATGTTCTCTGTAATATTTCTGGGATTTGGTTTAATGAAACAAGGTGGAGTTTACAGTCTCTGATGAATTCTCGCACATGTTGTGTTTTTATGGATACTTAAGATGCATATTCAGAGGTTTTAGGCATTAAATATATCAATATGAAATATATTTTGTGATTTTGTGTTTTCCCAATACAATGATGTATGTGGAATAGTGGAGACGGATTTGATGCAGCATTTAGAGAGCTTTTTTTTGTTCTCAAAATTCTTTCAATATAATTGTTCGTCAAAACATTCTTAGATGGGCAGCTCTAATTTGAAATTCCTGGCTATGCCCCTGTTTAAATGGTGTAATTTGAAGTTTTTTTTAAGGATAGCTAGTAAATTATACATGATATAAAGTCACCATGTAGTTGTCGTGTGATTCCACTGACGCTGCACTCTGACCCCTAGAGTGGACAGGGCGAGTAAAAATCGATTTTCCTCTTGATCAATCTATACAGTTTTAAATTACCTGCGTCACATCTCTTTCATCCACAACATGTCACATAACATAAGACGAATGGCAAGAAGATAATAAAGACATTAAGAAAAACTTTCTTGCCTTTCCAGAAAATCTGTAAAACCTCAGCACATGAAACCGAAACTATCTGCATCGTCAGATACCACTAGAGTTGACAGATTTCACACACTTACTTAGACAGAGACACGCCACCAGCCTTTCCAATCAGCTCTTCGTGGTGCAGCACCGATGGGTCCCACTGCAGCTCCAGGAAGTGAAGCAACTTCCTCATTTCCTCCTCTGTGTGGAGGACGAGCTGCTCGTAGCGGACGGGCAGGCACCTGGACTCCCCAGCGGCCTGGCACTGGCTGTACATGGTCTCCACCGCGCTGCTCCACTTCGTCAGGCAGTCCCTGTAGCTGTTCAGGTCAAAGCCAGAGATGGTCACCTGTGAATGGAGGCAGAGCGATAAGATAAACGCGAGAGGTTCATCACGACGGAGAGCGAACACAGAATGGAAAATGTAGTGTGTCTCAACGTGGCCACGGCACAAACGTGTCAAGTGGCTGTTTGGAAACATGAGCCTGTGAGGAAGTTTGTCTGCCCGCATTCCTGATGAGAGAAAGAAACCCAGCATACCTTGCGTGATATCATGGAGTGGACAGTTGCCCGTCCGTCTCGTAGCATGAGCACGAATTTGGCTTTCGGGAAGATGTGTGACAGATATGAGAGAGACTTCAAGGCGAAGGGGTCCTTGTTGCAAAGGCGAGGTGCAGGCTCCCCGTGGCCGACTATCACCTGAAACACATGGACTGAATATTACAACAAGGAATACCACAGCTGCTACGTGAAAACCATTCCTAAATATAAATATATATGTCATTTACAATAACAGAGATGAGCACGTTTATCCTATTAAAGAGAAATAGGAACATTATACCCCAAAACAGACTAGTTATTACACAAGACGGTGTGACATTTACACAAATTACCTTGTCAAAAGCTATACTTTATCATGTCTGTCCAGTAAATATGAAGCTACAGCCAGCAGCCAGAGTCTAAAAACTTTAATTTGTGCACAGCTGACAAATAATCTGGCTCGTAATCTCCTGTTTTAACACTTATAACGTGTTAATTACAGAGCGTTAGATAAGATAGGTGCCTGCTGTTTTCTAGCTTCATATTTAATGGACAGACATTAGAGTGGTATTGACCTTTCAGCAAGAAAGCGACTGAGCTTATAACGATTCCTTTAATAATCACTATCGAGTGCATCACTATCAGTCTTTTTTCTAGCAAGAGTGCCAAACATTTGCTGGCTCCAGCTTCTTAAATGTGAGGATTTCTTTGTTTTTTGTGATATATGAAAGTAAATTAAATATTTTGTGGTTTTGGACTGTTGGTCAGACAGACACACATGTGACAGGCAGTAACAAATAATTAATTGATTAATCAATAAAATAACAGATAATAATGAAAATATTTTCTAAACATGAAGCATATTCTGCTTAATATCTACATTTAAATATTTGCAATAACTTTTAATATCCCTGTGTATGCAAACACATCATCCTGAAGCGGAAACATTCTTTCGACACACAAACATGTAGATTGACAGGTGCAGAGGCACCGACCAGCTCACCTCTAACAGGAACGCTCGCACGGCTGAGTCCAACACCTGGTCGGTGACGCCGGCCTCATCCAGTCGTATCCTCTCCTTCACCGAGCGGCTCCAGGTGGCCCGCATGGCCAAGAGCCGGGGAATCACTCGGGTCTCTTCCCCGCACCGAACAGCATTGTGGGCATCCAGCATGACGCGCATCAGCGTGGTGCCGCTCCTGGGAAAGCCTCCGATGAAGATGAGGGGCGTGTCTTCGGGGAAATGTTCATTCAGGGTTAAGCTCTGATTGGCTGAGCCCATGTTGAGCTCCATCCACCGGTAACGATGGCTTTTCGGAGGGCAATCTATCCCGCTCATGCCCAGGTAGATTAGGGAGGCAGAGCAGAGGAGCATGCAGCCCAGCAGCAGGCTCGATCTGGTGTTCCTCATGGTGCAGATTCAGGAGGACATAAAAACTATTTTCAGTGGCGCCGGAGGAGGAGGCTGGAATCAGATGTGAATGCAGCGGCCTCTTAAATTTCAGCAAAGCTCAGTTCCAGATTTAATTGCACACTGACAGCCTGGAAGATGAGGATGACTGCGAGAGAAAAAAAAACAGTTGGGAGGATGCTGAGGAAGGCCAGGAGGGTGGAATGTCCTCGGGAAACTCCTCACACCTCTGCAGCTCCTCAGCCCTGTTGTCTGAGAGCAGGCTCTCGGCCTGCTGCGCTCCGCTGCCAGCCAAGTCTCTTATCCATCGTTCTTCCCTAAAACATGAGAAGAGCACTTCAAGACAAGAACTGCACCAGAATCAGTTGATGTGGCTTCCAACCAAATGCAGAATGCTTCTGTTTGTACAGGATCGTACTGCAGTATGGGATGAGGTTTCTTTTCCAAGCATGATTTCACAACTTGCCAAGTAACAAAATAATCATCATATTTAAAATTTCCAATAAGTGAGTAACTCCAAACATTAGCCACTGCCCTGCACGAGTGAGTTATTATAAGCAAGCAGGGTGTGGTGGTGGTGGTGGTTGCTGTGTTATTTTGCCAAGAACACTTGTACTCAATTGCGGAGGGGCTGAAACGCATCCAATTTTTATTCTCAAGGCAGCTATTTTGTATCTTTCCTCCGGGGAGCCACTGACCGTTAAGCCATATCAAAGTTCACTGCGGCACGCAACGCAGACACACTCTCAGGCAGTGTATCTGAATACACTAATTAGAGCTTCGTCATGTTTTTATTCTCACTGACAGTTTCTGCCACAGTGAAACTCAAAGCAATTTGTTTCAGATCATATTACTATTGACCAAGCGAGTCATCCTGCAACTTCCCCATTTCGCTTCTGCAATATGCCTACGAGCAGATTCAGAAAACGCAAGACAGTATCTGATTCCTATTATTGGCACACAACAAACTTAAAAAATGATTTCATTCAGCTAAACATTCGATAACTATAATGACTTATTCACTAATGCCTCCAAACACTGATTTCACTGCAGTGGTTTGGATTACTTTTAAAGCAACACTGCAGCTTTGAAACTCAAATTCACAGCAGTTTTACTTCTTACAGAAGCAAATATGGAATATGTCTCCCTTTCTCTGAGGGATTTTGGTTTCTGTCTTGTTCAGATTGAACGTGCAAGGAGCCTAACATCTGGATGCCACGTGGGGAACTCCTCTCTCTGTTGGGCTGGAGTAGCTTGCCTGTAAAAATTCAGTTTGATGATCACCGCAAAAAGGGAAAAAAACAGCTGGAAATGAGGACATCACTGCCTGGCTGGGAGTCTTAGGTGCTGCCTTAAGCCATGCTAAGTCCAGTGGTATCCACAAGCTCTACATGTAATTCTAATGCATTTCCATGCAGAGATTAAGCCACTTGGAGTTTTGCAGAGAATTAGGCCAGTGGTTTAAGACGAGCCTTGCTGCTTTTTTTCCTCTCAACAGATTTAAAGGGCCAGTTCCCCCAAATTACAAAACAAGTGTATTTTGTCAAAACTAACAATTATTTTCATTATGGATTAATTTCATCATTTATTTGGTCTATAAAATAGCGTTAATGACCGTCACAATTTCTTAAAGGCCAAGTTGGTGCCACTGTTCAACAGTGAGGGATGGTTTTTCGTGAGATATGTTCCCGTATAATATTTTTATATACGTTTTATTTGCATTCCATTCACCACCATTGCATTAGAGCGGAAGCAGCAACCTCGGAGACAGACATCAGCAACCTGGGTGAACAAAACCAAAACTACCCGATTGACTGGACTAGAGGTTTTGGCAAAGACAAGGAGTGGACAGCTCATCTTATAATTCGGGGGAACTGACCTTGAAAAGGCCAATGTGTTCGCTGATCAAGGACAAGCCAACAAACTAAGTCTATAAATAAGCAGAAAACAGTGATCTGTCATCACAGTCGTTGGCTGGCAGGGAAACTGACATATTTGAGCAGAAGGTTGTCAGGAGAGCCAAAGCCAGTGTTCCCTCCTCTTCACAGGAGGGAACATGTACTTCCTGCCAAAGGGGAAGTCTAGCAGAGGGAACATCTCCGACATTTAACCTGCCCTCTGTCAAGAGCATGTGCCTTCTTAGAGCCGTTCCCTTGGATGCCCCACATTGAATTTAGGACTCTTAAGTAGTTTTGAACATTTCTTTTTCTTTCCTTTAATAACTGCAATGACAGTTTGCCCTCAGTGACAACATGTGAGGTGAATTGAATATCCTTAAAATGTACACGTTCGGCTGCTTCATCATCAAGGATTACAGACCCCTTTTTTTGCTTATATGGGGGACATCTTTGACCAGCAGGTTGTCAAGAAATCTAAAGCCTCTTTGTTCCTCACAGGAGGGAGCAATGACACCAACTTCCTGCCAAAAGGAAAATCTGAGAGGGAGAGCAACTTATACATTTTCCCTCCTCTGGTTAATGCATTACTGCCAGGAGCTCGACCCTTGTTGGATCTGTTACCTTGAATGCCCTTCATTGAATGTTTTTCTTCAAATATTGCTCTTTTGCAAATGCCATTCTTGCTCTCTTGATGTTGCAATGACAGCTCCCTCTCAGTGGCAAAAACATAATAATATCCTAAAAAGGTGCATATTCAACTGCAGCTGCTACATATATATTGTGAAGCATTGTAACCGCGTTGCATAAATATACGTGGTGACCCAGGTGCATATATATATATATATATGTATCATAAACGGGTCAAATCAAGCTATCACAGAAATAGGATTATTCAACGGCTGGAAGTTGAAGGCCCCAGCATCCACCAACATCTGGCCTGACTTGATGATGCGTCTTGTCTGCAACACAATGCCCCCGAGGCATGCAGCCACCAGGTGAATGACCTGCTATCAGTCAAACAGCGCGTGACGGAGCAGCGGCCACCTACAGCTCCCCGCAACAGTGTATCGTTTACCCCTCTCTACTGGGACCCATCGAGCGGTCCGTAGGTAGCCAATACACGTCGTCAATACATCAGAACCGTTAAAAAAAAATGGTGTTCACTCACCAGCGTCTGTGAAACTGACGAAATCCGAAGAAGAAGAAGAAGAAGAAGAAGAAGAAGAAGAAGGAAGAAAAAAAAAAAACACGAACCTTGATCCAAGAAGCTGGAGCCAGCAGCTCCTACGGCCACATAGGTGTTTCCCACCATGCGAAGGCTCCGTCGGCGGAGGTCACGACGCTGCTCGGTGCTTTAAAAGACACCGCATTACACAACGTTTCGCTGCTGGTTCACAATGTAACTTTGCTCCGTGTGAAGTGGAGCTGTATCTACCGCTGAGAGGAGGGAGGAGGAGGAGGAGGAGGAGGGGGAGGAGGGGGGGGTCCAGTGAGTACGAGCGCAGCCAGGCAGGGAATGCTGAGCTCTGATTGGTCCCCGGACGTTCTGACTGCTTCAACGCATCTGTTTGGGAGCATCCTATTGGTGGAGGGGTTAAAGGGCAATTCCACCGCAGTGACAAACCCAGGTTTTTTTTTCTTTTTTTTTTCTCTTCGTCCCCGAGGCTAAAATTACTTTACCTCATCGATTCGCGTGCTCTCAGTAAAAGGCCACGGGGGAAATCTAATCACAGTGTTGGATTTAGTTGAGGTTAAACCCGCCTCATTTCATTTACCCACCTTTTCATTTGTAAACCAGCATTTGGTAACTCTCTTAGTGTGACATGGAGCTTCGTGATACATTGCGTGCTCTGTAGAGAATCAGATGTGACTTATTAGGCAGGCCTGTCGAATGGCAATAAATAAAACATGAAATAACCTCTGAAATTCATGAATAAGCAATAAGATACATCAATAATCAATTAAATATGTACACATTAATGAGTATTGAACTGATAAAAGGTGTGTAATAAAATATCTTTAAGAAAATAAATGGCTGACTCTCCCCTTGTGTTGACAACAGGTATTTTATTTACAATATGATGTATCTATATCAAATTATAATAAAACCTCTTAGCTTGATTTATGTCAAGTTGGCTTTGCTATTAAAAAGACTGAGTGGATAAACTGCCAAGTCAACACTAAGTAGATAGCACATCCTATTGCAGCACGAATAGCACACAGTGTGATTTACAAAATGAGAAAGCCATAGACAGATTACTATGGGGCCCAAGGGGCCAAAACTTAAGTGACAGGCCCCTATTAACTCATCCATTCATCCCACTGCAACATGTACAGTTTTTCTTTGCTACAATACTAGCTGACCCCAGGTCTGCTTTATGGTAAAACCCATTCATTGAGACACCCTAACCCAGAGACTCAGGTAATAAAGGCCAAACCACATATAAGCCTTCATCAAATGGTATGTGCTTGATTGCTGCATATTTTCAAACTGATTTAAAATTAAATAAATTAGCACATGTCAGTAGACATATAGTAAACTTGGAGCTTTCCAGGCCCCTGTGGTTTGTGGGTCCCTGGACAATGGACGCAGACCGCGTTAGATTATGCATCCTTGGAAAAAGTTGGCAACAATTACAAATATTGGACTCGATGGCCGGCGTCACTTGGGGCTCCTGGATGTGCTGGTACAAAGTAGTACACACTTTCACTTTGTCTCTGCATCTTACCTCAGTAAGGTGCTGAGTGAGCTCAGGAAACTGATGTGACACACTAACAGGAAGCTCAAAACAGATATGTACACAAGTCTAACCAGCACATCCTGCCTCTGCTTCATCAAAACATCCCCGCACACAAAGCGTGAGCTGATCCAGAGCCTGTTGAGGGGTTTGGGGGTTTTTCTACCTTTGTGTTGCATTACACTGCTAATTTAGCACCAGCTCTTCACAGTCTGTCTTGTTGCACCACATGAGAATCAGGGGTCCCCGTTGTACTTGCCCTTATATGTACATCAACATTGAGATGTCCTTAAAGCAAATGTTTTGGTGTGAACTTGCCTGCCTGCTGAACATGTCATTTCAAGTGAAAAAAAACAAAAAAACACAGACACATTTCAGCTGTTATGCTTCATTTGGTTACAGAAGGAATACATCAGCACGTTTTTAAAAATGACTGCATCTCTACCCTTGTTAAGAAACAACAATCACCTCTTGGTCCATACCGTCTGCTCTCTTTTATTACAGAGCCGCTCTAATAATACTGTCTAACCTGATGTTAGTGCTGTACCAAAGTTTAATTGCATGACAACTTATATTACAGCTTGGGAAATCATATAGCAGCTAAAACCCTTATTTCTATGCATCGCGGTAGAAACTGACGACTAACATTGAGTCAGAAGTCCAAAATATATCAGGTTAAGAGCAGACTGTCTCTGCATAAACATCTGATGTGAAATACAAATTAGACCAGTCAGATGCAAAACAAGACATCTACGACTCACTGTTCAAAAACCTGGACTTACGGCAGCGTGTGTATGATTTGTATGGATACACGTAAAATGCAAATCAGAAACAATCTTCTGCCATTTATTAATTTATTTAATGAGTAATTTCAAAAAGGTAATGAGGTAATTATATGGTCGTCATTGCGAATCCCTTCCGTCAGCATGTTGCGCAGTTCAAACTATGATGCAAAATGGCGCAGGTTAAAGCAACCAGTCCAGTTCTGTCATCATTTTAACCGTGGCTCCAGTTCTCCACCTATGGGTGGTGTCTGGCCTCTCACTGTGTCATGACTGTTCAACGGCTTCATCGATCTCTGCATCTGCTGGAGCTGCGTTCTCCTGCTCTGGGTCACCAGGCAGGACGTCTGCAACCATCTGGATGAGCTCCTCGATCTGCTCCTCTGATAACCTCTCTTCACTCTCCTCCACCATCTGAACACAAACAGAAAAAACGTCGGTTATTACAAATGGTTTCCTTTTCTTTCCCTTATTTAATACATAACATGCTATACACGTAAACTTCCCGCCTTAACTGTGTCAATCTCTAAAATCTGCAGCTGCCAAAACAATCTCACCTGAAGCTCCATTAACAACACATATTTTCTTCAGCAGATTGGCAGTTTGTCAGTCGTCATGTTATTCACAATTCCGGTAAAACTATTTTTTATTTTGGGGGTCTTTTAGAAAATGTTTACATGCTTTAATGTCAACACATTATTTATCTCCGACCATCTATTGCTATATTTAACACAAACTGTATTTATGACAACATAATACTAAAATTGGATTTTGAATATCTACAGTTCCTCAACTGGCGAACTCCACCTGCTGATGAAGAACATGTGATATGAGGGAAAGCACCAGAACAGCTACTACATGGAGTTTGAGGTTCGAGGATTGTTTTGTCAACCGCTGTTTCCAAGATTGAAAATAAATTTCAAACCACAATTTATCTGCACATTGTTTAGCTCGCAAACATTTTGCTACACTATTGCTATTTACTCCCTAACAGCATAACTGAATGGTTTTGTAACTCTGTGTGTTGGCAGATTCAAACCACAGGAATAGGTAACTAAAAACCAGTAACTTCAAATGATCAGGAATCATAACTTAATATCAGTAAACAAGAGAGCATGTTTGTGTTTACCAACCAGACCACACTGAGATCACTTTCCAGCTGTGGAAATATGATTTCAGATAGCTGCAGGGCCATTTTACTTTTGCATGTGTAACACCGCAGTTTATTGACGTTTCTGGTAATGGACTGGATGTCTGAAAACCCCCAAAAGCTTTATGGCCCGGGTGTAGGAGCAGTACATCACTGCTTCTACATTGAGTTGCATCTCCACAAGAGCATCAGTGACACAGATTCATACATGTCAAATGTTCCACTGATGAGCGATTCTGACAGGGATTTCCCTTCTATAATGGGATTAATGGAGTCATGTACAGTGCAGAAATGGCTCCATTCAACTTGTGTTTTGGAATAGTGAGACACATATAGATGGTCAAAAATAAAGCATGGCCTATGAGTTGTAACGCAACAGATTTATTACAGTCTTTAATGGCATGGCTGGCATTATTCTATATGCTCCCCAACATCAACAAATCCCATGAAAACAACAAAACTAACAATTTACAAGTCAGTTTATCAATACTTCCCAACCCTGTCTGAGGCATTCAGCCCCAAGCCTATTTATCCTACTGTGGACAGAAAAAAATGGGTTACAGTTTCAAGTAATAAATATTGAAAAGCTGGGTATTGTGGTTTTCAGCAAATGTTACTCAAAGAATATAAAATAGACCAATTGTTGGGGAGTATTTTTACCAGCAGATTAATAATCATCTGGTGCTCTCATAAGTATTTATAGCAGACGTTTAGGTGGGACTGACTCAAGGTTGATAAAGGAACATCTCGACCAGAGCAAAAGTGAGGCTCACTGATGTGTTATTGATATGGACTGCACTTGCTAGTAGGATGAGTTCATTGTTAGTTTTGTAAAGAAAAAAGTAGAACTTCACCATAATTATCCTTTCAGCAACTCTTAGCATATGACACACTGGCTCATTTCTACCACAATAACTATGTGAAAGAATCGTGGAAATGTACACCAGTAGGGAAAAAGAGATAAAGATGAATAAGAGATAAAGAGAGGCATGGTAACATGTAATAATAGTAATTGGGGACAATTAAGTAAAACACTCACTAGCTGAATTTCCACTGCTGTCTGTGGCCGGTGGTTCAATAGCTGCAGTTTTTCTGCCCTGATGGAGGAAAAACATCAGTGAATATATGATGTAAGGAACAGCACATACATACAGTATATTTGTTTATCTTAAAAATACTGTATACATCTTAGGTAATCTATGAATTCTAAATAAAAACATGAATGAGAACATATATGCCTTTGATCTTACTGACTTTGTGAGTTTGTGAGGCATCATGGTGGTGAGGAACTCTCTGACGATCTCTGGAGTCTGCCTGCTGCAGGGCGTCTTTGACAGGTACTTCAGTGTCTGTGTGGAAATGCAGAGGAAACTGTGGTCACTCTATTGTAAAAGTTTAAAACAAGTCAGTGAAGAGAGAGAGAGAAAGAGATGTGCGTTTACCTCATACATGATGGTGTTGAGGTTCTGCTGCCCGGCGCTGTGTTTGTTCTTCACGCTGTCCTTCCTCTGTTCCTTCAGGTCTGTCAGGAGTTTGAACACCTGAGAAACACAGACAGACAAATCTGAAGCGACACTTAAGTATTTTCATCTCTTGATTTGATGCAACAAAAAGTGAGATAAAATGAGACACAACACATTACCTCATAGTTACTGAGCATTGCGGCATTTGCGTTTTTCCTGAAAAGAAGAAAATAAGTCACGATTAAGCATACATTCATTCTTGACTGTTGCAAACTGTATATGACACCAAATAATCTAAGATCAAAAGGTCAATTTAGCTTTTGGAGCTTTTGAATGGATCTCACAGTCACCTTCAGTCACTGAATGAAGACGAAGATGGATGATTTACCTTTGAGATTAGATTATTTTGGTTAAATAAACATGATAAAAGTATTTATGCTTCAAGTAAAATTCACAGGAAGTTGTGATTTAGACAAGCAAAAGCAAAAGAAGGATGGACAATGTCTTGTTTTTAATTATTTAAAAAAATATTTAATCTAATTTATCCAGTTGGCTACTTAAAACTGCTTTACTGTATTTAATCATGGTTTTCATTATCAATTCATCTTTAGATAGTCACGTCATAGATTTTATCAAGTACCAGAATGGATTTGTGTGTGCTCATGTTTTAGCTAGCTTATTCACTTTCAGAGTAGATCGTTATTGTTTTAATATAATTTTTAAAGACAAATACAATTAAGGGGTTTTCAATTGCAATCACTGAGACCTGAAATGTGTCTAACGTGTCCCACAGCTCGAGCGATAAATCAACCGGAAATTGCTACAAAGACGTAACGTTATCTAGTAACTTATTACCTTTAACCATAATAATAAAAAACATAGAGCAGCCAAATAACAAACGCATTGTACAATATTCAGAGTTTAAAATGAATAAGAAAATCCTTACACTTCCATTTCGCCAGGCACTTCGCTTTGGTCCGTCGCAAAAGTGCCCGTGTAGAAAATGTGAAACGGCTCAAACGTTCCGCCCTGGCTTTAGTGTTGCAGAATCTCTCCGCCTCATGTTTGGTGCGTCTCACTGCAGAACAGCACAAAGTAGGAAGAAGAGACACAGAATGTATCTAACACCAATTCAAATTGACTCATACATCTTTGGTGCACAAAACCAAACAAAGAAACCCTGTAATCCAGGGTGTGACATTCATTCACAACTCACAGCACATTGCTATGTAACAATACACTTAATATTATACATAAAATTAAGACATTATCAAAATCCGATATATTCAAGGTGACAGATTCTCAGTTATGTGAACTCAGAATTTGACCTTTGACTTCTCATTCACACGTTTATACTGTAGAAGAGAGCAAGGATGCATTAAAAAAAACAATCAAAATCCAAACATGAAAGTAATCACTTTATTGAATATCGAAACCAGACAGTTTACAGTCAGTAATCATAATGTATCTTTGGCATTTCTGTGCTGCAACTTCATGTTACTTGTGTGATGACATATAAACCGACGCCAAAATATACTTGTGATAAGATAATATAAGCCAATAATAAGACATTACAACCAGGTTTTTCAAATCTATCATGGATTTACTATGAACAAGCACATCAACATTTACAAATATTAATGTTAATTCGCAGATATATTCCCAGAACAGAACAGAGATTTAGCAATTACCAAACAAAAACTATACAAAATACAATATAGACAAAAACAAGCATTTAGAGATACAAACATGTGACTAAAATTAATTATGGAGAAACCATAGTTCCCTTTATCCAAAAAATGATTATGGTTACCTAAAACAATGAATACAATAAGTTTTGTATGAAATCTTTCCCCCAATCCCTATACTACTTAAGTGCTGAACAACAAAAGTACCCTGATCATAGGACCTGATATCTGAAAACCGACATGACAGCCTTTGTTTCTCAGTGCTGAAGCTGCTCGCGCTGTATCTTTTGTCAGCAGTCAGCTTTGTATCTGTGTACGCTCAATCAGTCCATTGGGACAGGAACCTCTCTCTGAGAGAAGAATTCAAAGAACGTCTTCAAACTCTTGTCACATGTGACCTTTGGATGTCTTGCTGCATTCATAAATGCTTGGATATTTCTGCTCTCAACCAGTTTCTTCAAATTGGCCATCATCTTTTCTTGATGTTTATAACTGCAAGCCAGGTATACCTTCAACAGATCAAACCTTCTTCTTTCTACCATTTGAACAATGATGTGCTCAATAATCACAGACAAAGGATAGCCAAACTCTATGACACTCTGATTTTCACTCGTTGCATTGCGGTAGACATATCCGCCTGAATGCATTGCAACAACATTGCAGTGCACATCAAAGACAGGAGAGCCGGATGAGCCAAAATAAAAACAAGTCTCGTAATTTAGAGTATGTCTGTTCTGTTCATCATTTCCCACACCTTCAAAGAAACGGTTTGTAACTAACTGAATGTTATCTGGAGTAACGTCTTGAACGTTGTCCGGCTGAACGCCCTGTGGATTTTCACCGCGATGTCGTTCGACAACCTGGTTGCGGTTTTCAGTTGGAACTATCAAGCATGGATCTATCTTTTTCACAGAACCATCAGGATGCCCAATAAGGCAAATTCCACCACTTTGGGGAAGGAATCCGAAGTATGTTAACAGAGCAGGCAATTTCTGATCAGCATCGATCCTCAACAAAGCCCAGTCATACATGTGCCCTGACACATCACAGCCGTATTCAATTCCAACAACCTCTTCTACTGCTGCTTCTGACCACATCTGTTCTAGACTTTCATAAGAGAAATGGACTGTGACCTTCTCACTAAGCTGCCTTGTACTCTCATCATAAATGTTTTTAAGTACATGGGCATTTGTGAGGACAAACTTGTCAAATAGGAGGAAGCCACTTCCTGTTGATCTCCCATTTACTCTCACATGGCAAACAGAATTACTGCGCTCCATCAGTGTCTTCATCGTTTTCACTTCCAGGCATGTCATCAATAATAGCAATGCATTGCAGAATGCATGCTTACAACTTTTGCCATGACGTTTCTTTTTCATTGATTTCCTTCATAAGAGATACAGAACTAGATGCAATTGTCAAACCCATGTAAATCAGTATAGATTTAGAGAATAGAGAATTACCTTGACAACTTTGTCCATTTGTCCATTTGTGGTCTTCGAGGGTTGATCTTGGGAAGGTTCCATTTTTTTCTTTTTCTGGCTGAATTTTAATGACACAGAAAAGAAGGTGATGTAGTATCTTACCTACAAGAAAGGTTTATAACAATTATTAATTTCTAATATCTTACAGGACACATGGAATCCTCATTATCAATATGATATTTATTGTGATTCACTAAAAACACAGCAATAAAAACAACACATGTAAGATGGCCACTAGTCTTTGTATGCATGTTTGGGTGTGGCATGATGCCATTAAGCCTGTCCAACCGGTGTGTGCGCCTCTCTTGTTAGAACACGTATCTCTCACTCGCTCTTATACACAAAACGAAACTTAAGAAATCAAACGTAAGCTAATGTACATTTTATTAAATCAAGGAATGTATAACTTTCAACCAAACGAACAACAATACATATGCCTAAATAATATTAGATTACAACAAAATAGTAAAAGCTAATTTTGTACAATTTAAAATTGGCATGATCCCCTCTCACATATTTATAATTAGCAACTCATATACAAGCAACCAATACCACAGATATAACAGATTGTTAAAAGCATGGTTGATTCAATCAGATAAATATGATATTAAAAGTTGTTACATAAACTATATCTAACCACTTTTTGTACAGTGGTTATAGGGAAACATTCCACTCTGACTTGGGGACAATGTAAGATAAGTTAAACAATAGTCAGAAGACTCCTATAACTTTTGTTTTGTTGTTTCTATATTTTTCATATTCATATTCTCGCTGTATAGCAGTCAACTGCAACAGTCTCACAATAAAAAAAAAGTTAGTTACACGACAATATTCTGTTAAAAGACACGGTTTACAGAATTTCTATCTTACATTTACCGAAAACGTAGATTATTAAGAACCAGTATGATACTATTACAATATATATTTAGTTTGAACTTACCAAAAACTGATGTAATCAAACAGTCGGTTTGGACGTGTGTCCTCTTCAGAGAGCCACTGAATGAGGCGCGAAAAAGAAAAGAGGCGGTGTTTGCTCAAGTGAGCTCGGGTTGTCCTTTTGCTCCATACGTCCCTCCCCCAGGGATGCGTAGAGATAAGGAAACCATCCTAGGAGAGAGGAAACTAGGATATATGTTTTAAGAGAAATGAGACGTCCTTTCCTCTGAAGCGTCACGTGAAGCGACGTCCGACTGACAGCTGATCACAGCTGATCCCTGTCAGTCGGCTTTAACAGCTGGAGAGACTTTTGACGGAGTTTGTGTCTGTAAACATGATCATTGTTCTCATACTAATGAAGACAGTTATCATCACTGCCACATTATATTACATATGTTTTCTCTCTGTAGCCTGTTACCTGTTAAACAAACTGCATTGAGTATTTATACTGTGTTCTGTGTCCTGCGTATACGCACAGCACCGATTTCTACCGGCTTATTTATGAATTAAATTCTGATTGTGACGTCATTATTAAATAACCCAGAATATGATTTAGGTTTCTCTTGAACACTATGTAATAAATTCACGTGACTGAATGGAAATTACGAAACATGATGTAAAAAGTGTTTCATCTCTCAGACTTTAATTGTATCCATAATACAAGTTATTGAGGGAATTAACAGATCAAGAAAAGACTAATCTTTTTTATAAATGAAGAAAGTTGTTTGTGGTCCTTTTGTTGTTGAACATAATATATACAATGGACATATATTTTAACCAGATGGTGAATCAGAAAACAAATCAAATTTGAAACTTGAGTTTAATCTGTGATCCGTCTTCACTCTGGTATGAAACTCCTGGTCTAAAGGTGGCATTCATAACATTTCCCATGTTAATAATCAAGGTCTAGGACAGAGGTCTTCAACAGGGGGTCCGCGGAGGTACTGCAGCCCCCCCTGTCGTGACATTGTCTTTAAATACACATTAACATGAATCCAACATATTGTAGCGAATGGATAAATGGAGGCAGAATATGTATCTTTCAGTAAATACAAATATATATATAAAATAAAAACGTCAATTTGAATAGCTTGTATGCATGATTATCATGCAATTGACAGACAATGTTGTTATTGTCATTGGTATCAGTTGACAAGGTATGTTTATAAATGGCAGTGGCACGGCCACATTACTCACAAAAATATGAGTGTATGAACCTTTATATTATTTGAATAGCTTCGTATTGAATGCACGATAACAAGGTATGTTTATACATGGCACTAGTCCCAGTTTAATATAAAACACAATTGTATACAATATATATAGCAGGGGTCCCTGCTCCATCTCTCTATCAGTTTGGGAACGACTGACCCCCCCCCCCCACCCCCAGAGAAACGTTCGGGAACGTGAGACGAAGCGTCAAACGTCTTCGGTGACGTCACGTCTTTTAAAGCGGTACGCACAGCGCGCTGCCACGCTCGCGCCTCCCGACGAGAAGCTCCAGCCGAGCTGCGGCATTAGTTGTGTGTCGTGTCCGCTGGAAGTCAAACGTTTCCCCCCTTCAGCCCCAAAACGTTTCACCGGACAGAGCCGCTGCAGATACCCCGTCGGCGACAAAATATGGCTAACACAGAGGTAACGTTAACGTTTAGCTTGAGGGACCCTGACCGCCGGGGGGCAAAAACGCATGCGCGCGTGTTGTTCTTGCGATACCCAACTGAACGCTAAAGCAGGCTAAAGCAAAGCTGTCAACCTGGCACCACTCTTCTCCTTTGGAGCCGATAAATACGCGGGGCCCTCGTGTCATACTGTGTTGTGTCTGCTGGCCAAATGTGTTGAATCTGACGTTAATGTCGCAGTGTGCTCACATTGTTGCTGTCCCTCCTGCTCGCAAGGGAGGTAAACTTTGGGGAGGTCGCTTCCTGGGAGACACTGATCCCATGATGGAGAAGTTCAACGCGTCCATCGCTTATGACCGGAGGATGTGGGATGCTGACATCCGAGGGAGCAAGGCGTATGTGAAGGCTCTGGAGAAGGCAAAGCTGGTCACCACGGATGAGATGAACCAGATTTTACAAGGGCTGGATCAGGTGATCACACACACACACACACACACACACACACACACACACACACACACACACACACACACACACACACACACACACACAGACAGAGAGATGCACTCAAGGAAGTTCACCATACATTCCAAGTTGCAAATGATTATGAACTTTCTAATGGCACAGTTCTCTCACACTTGCATGCGAGGAAATAGACTCCTGCTGCATTGTGGGTATGCCTGTCATTGTCTAGATGTAGGCTAACAGATGACAGCTGAAAATGTGCAATGGAGTAGAATTCCGCTCTGTATTATGCTGAGTTGGTGCTGAACAATACTATCGTCATGTGATAGATGTCAGCTGCCAAACGGCTTCAGTAATTCTTTCACTCACACAGTCAGGTCAGGGTCCAGGGTGCCCGCTATCCTGATGTTTTGCTTTGGCAATGCAAGTGCCATTAGGCAACCAATACAATACAGAAACGCATAACATGATGATGATGATGATGATGATGATGATGATGATGATTTGCTGTACAATCATACATGAGTAGTGAATGCTGCCTAGAATTCAGGGGGTCCGTGCGTGTACTATTACTATTTAAAAGCACCTACTTGGTGATTCAGTCATTTTTTATCCTCCAGATTTCTGTCGAGTGGTCTAAAGGTGTTTTTGTGATCAAACCTGAAGATGAGGACATTCATACTGCCAATGAGCGCAGGCTAAAGGTGAGGTAGAGCTTGTTTGTTTTTCATTAAATGAGTAAAATTGGATTTCATATAATAATATATGACAGTTCAGGGTTTGTTACATATTTATTTGAGTAAGAGTCCTCTTACTCAATAAGGATGCAGACATTACATTATTTTGTTATGTCAATTTTCAGTCAGCTAATTACAGGATGAATCCATTTAATTGAAACTGAGGTCATAATATTTTAGTTCAGAGCTGTGGTAAATTATTATTTTCTTATCTTAGAGGTTAATGTTTACTGTCATTCACCTACTTGCTTTTTCTCTTTTCGTGGGATATGTTAAAAAGGAATAAAAATAGAATAACGGCAGTCTTATCTTTTAACAACATCACATGGAGCATTTGGAAGAATACATTTTTATCTTATTAGTTATGAGCCATAAACGTAGCAATATAACTGGTTTACTGTTGGCTGATGACTGTGATGAGCGACGTTGTAGTCCTTTCACCGCCTGTTTTTTCTTGTTTCAGGAGCTGATAAGTGCACCTGCAGGGAAGCTTCACACTGGCAGGAGCAGAAACGACCAGGTTTGTCTTCATAATATTAAAACTGTAACTGAATTACTATTCTGAGTTGCTGCCGCATTAGCTGTGGTACCTGATAAAGTGAGCCGCTCACTGTGCCGTGTGTGTGTTGACCAGGTCGTGACTGACATGAGGTTGTGGCTGAGAGATGCCATCTCAACCCTGACAGACGATGCCCTACAGCTGATGTCCACCATGGTGGAGCGGGCAGCAGCGTAAGACGGATACGCACTGGGACACACAAGCACACTCTTGTAACTGTGCTTTTTATTTTAAAGTTGCCCTGTATCCTCTTTCTGAACCTCAGAGAAATTGACGTCCTGTTTCCTGGTTACACCCACATGCAGAGAGCTCAGCCAATCAGATGGAGCCACTGGATTCTAAGGTGACTTTAAATTAAGCGAATCCTACACGTTATATATTTTTTTATATGAGATGATGTATTGTTCATGTCAGTCTCGTGTGTTTGTTTCCCGGCTCGCTGGTTGAACCAACCCTCAGTCATGCTGTTGCTCTAAGCAGAGATGTTGACCGACTTCTGGAGATCAAGAAAAGAGTCAATGTCTTACCTCTCGGCAGGTATGCTGTGAACACACACCAACTATCTGACACTGATTTTCACCCACAGAGAGGACCAGTTAATGAGAATGATTCTTGTTGTTTTCAGTGGTGCCATCGCTGGAACACCATTCGACATCGACAGGGAGCTGCTGCGGAAAGGTCAGGCTACTCGTCTAAAATACTACCAGATTATTACTCGGTTGTCAAAAGTGCACTTATGTGACCCCTGTCTTTTGTGTCTTGTTTATTAATGAAATGCGTATTTAAATAAAAAATTAAACAATTTAATTTCTCCTCACCGATAGAGTTGGCGTTTGATGGCATCAGTCTTAACAGCATGGATGCCACGGGCCAACGGGACTTTGTGGGTACGTAAACCATACATGTGTGTCCGCTCTCTCTTCCACTAAAATGAAATGGCCTTTTTCTCTCTTTCCTAAGTGAACTCATGTTTGCATGTGTGTTTCTTTAGCGGAGTTCTTGTTCTGGGCTTCGTTGTGTTTGACCCATCTCAGTAAGATGGCCGAGGACCTGATGCTGTACAGCACAAAAGAGTTCTCCTTCGTCTCGCTCTCCGACGCTTACAGGTCAGTTCGTGTTTTTATTACGTGCTCCTAATTTACAGTTTGCACATGTTCTTAAGGCTGAACAAGCTTTGATTAAATCATTATTTTATGGTTATTTACAAATATCCATGTGTGCATTAAAGAGTGATGTTTGTCAAACATTGATTACTGCACTGGATGATAAATGTATACAGCTGATCATTTTAACAGAAATAAATTGTATTCAACTACTGTTAAAACCTTATGTTACATACTGTATGGTGTCAAAGTGAAATGAACATATTAAATCATTGTCACTGAAGTTGTCCTCTTCCACTCTGTCTGGCCTTGTGAAGTTAACTTAAAATCTTAGAGCTGGTGTTGCTGCTCTGCTGTACTTTTCATTAAGCCCGGTCATTTATTGTGCAGTTGAAACTCGTGTTTACCTCATATTCCCTCTTCTATATTTCCCTTCTTTCTTTCTGTACTTGTTGCGTATGTAGCACCGGCAGCAGTCTGATGCCCCAGAAGAAGAATGCTGACAGTCTGGAGCTGATCAGGAGTAAAGCAGGACGTGTCTTTGGCAACGTAACTACAGATACACTTTGTTAAATCGTCTGTGTTTCTGTTCATCGAAGGGCCCACTTTGCCAGTTATGTTGTGACCGCAGAGCTCACATCTACTGCCTGTTTTGATCAGATGGTGTAAAAAAAACAACAACAACAACAACAACAAAATGAATGATGCGGAAATGGATCCTTTTTTTGGTGTAAAATCTAATGGTGATATTTTGGTATAATTTCAGTAAACATATTTGATCACTGCAATTAGTGCAAGGGAAGACCACATTTCGCATAAATGCAGTTGCTTCCTTTTGCAACAATGTTGCTTCTTTCTATGCTGTTCTCTTTCACTGATGAGAAAAGGATTAATGTGTAGAGGTGCATTAACTGCAGACTTTTCACTCTGTCCACCATCTGCTCGAAGCTTTCGTCTGTAAGATCAGCACCTTCATGGGACATAAAGCTAATGTTAGAATATGTTTCTGCAGAATCAAAGCTTTCTTGTCAGACTTTTGGCTTTCTGTATTTCAGTGTGCAGGGTTCATGATGACCCTGAAGGGCCTGCCCAGCTCCTACAACAAAGACCTGCAGGTATGAAAGTGTGTCCTTGTCTGCTTTCACTTCATTGGAAGGACTTTCTTTTCTGGATATTTCCACTCTAACTTTTTTTTTTTCATGCTGTCCTTCTTCACCAGGAGGACAAGGAGGCCATGTTTGACTGCTATGATACGGTTCACGCTGTGCTGCAGGTGACAACTGGAGTCATGTCAACTCTCAAGGTCAGAGACTTAAGACCGTGTTGATTTATTTTGAAAATCTTGGTTGTGACTGCTTTCTTTTACTTTATATAAAAACCTTGAACTCTTTCTTTTTTGTTACACCCAAGAAAAAAAGTGTTCAGAGTTACTGTTTGTTGTTCAAATTTCAGAGGGCACATAATGTAGAAACCATACATGTATAAAAAAGGTGACCTTTACAACATCCCAGAGTCACCAATTTCACAGCACTGCACAAAATATTTTCTGATCTTGCTTTGATAGCCTTGTAATGTTCCTCCTGTGCAACGCAGCATCGTCGACTTGTAACAAACATTAAAAGAGGAGAAAATGTATTCATACTGATTTTTGATTCAATTAGATTGTCAGCTGACAACAGGTGATTTTCCTTTTAAAAAAAAAAAATAAAAACCCAAAATGACAATGATTGTGTTTTCTTTGATGTTTGTTTGTGTTTTAGATTAACCAGAGTGTGATGGAAGCCGCTCTCAGTTCAGACATGTTGGCTACTGACTTGGCCTACTACCTTGTGAGGAAGGGGGTGAGTGGTGTTTAACTATTTAAAACGATTCGATTTTAAAACAAAATAAAATACAGTGTTTGTTTAATCAATCAAATAATTCAATGTGAATATTCTTGAAAGGCTGAATCAAGATTATGTTAAATCAGATGGGTATACGACTATCAATTAGATTTGTTGTCTTCATGCAAACTGTTCCAAGTGAGAAACAGCTTCTTAGCTATATTGAGGCATTTCCAGTGACTCCGTTTAACAAGAACCACAGAGAACATTTATGGGATAGCTATAATCAAGACAATAGAACAAATATTTGCTATGATTTTACGTGTATTTGTGTGTTGTGTAATCGTGTGTTATTCTGTGTTGCAGGTGCCGTTCAGAGAGGCCCATGGTATTTCCGGTAAAGCTGTGTTTGCAGCTGAATCCAAAAATATCGCCCTGAATCAACTCACTGTGGGTGACCTGAGTGCTGTTAGGTGACTCTCTTCTTCTCATTCTCACACACACAAAACCAGAAAGAATAAAACGCCTTGTTTAATGGAACGGGATTATCAGGATTTTCTACAACAGCCATTTGGATTTTCTCAATTTGCCCTCTGTGTCTCTTCCTCTTCGTCTCAGCCCTCTGTTTGGAAGTGACGTATCCTCAGTGTGGGACTACAGGAGCAGTGTGGAGCAGTACAGCGCCCCTGGAGGCACAGCCAAGAGTAGCGTTGCTGCACAGGTGGAACACCTGAGGAACTGGCTTCAGAAACGAACACAGTGACCTCGACCTAATTTCACTTGAATATTTTGAATCCGGTTTACTGCCACAATTTAGATTATTAGGAAATGTCAGATTGAGGTCTAAGGGACTTATTTATGATTTGAAAACCATGTTGCCTTTCAGTAGTCTCCTCTCCTGCTCTTAAGTACATAGGATGTGTCAGTTGGTAGGTACGTAACCAGGGGATGTTTCAATTGATCATGGACCAATCATAAGTGTTACAAAGGACCTGACAATAAATAAATGTTACTCAAACTAACAGTGTTTTACAGGTTGACTGATTTCCACCACACAGACATCTGAGGTAATTAATCTTCCTGTTAACACCCACAAGACTCAAGATGGTGCTGCTTGATGGCACAGATAGGCTTGTGTTAACTAATAAGTCATGAATGGTTTAACGAGATATGTCTGCCCAAAGTTACAGCTATAACAGCAAAAATAGGTGTGGTGTTTTAAGTCAACAATAACCTACATACTATCACTGTCAAATACAGTTACTTAATGTAATAAAACTCACCCGTTGATGAGCGACACAAAATGCATGTTGTGGTGAGGCAAAGCAAATTTAGTTCTATAGGATATATATTTAGTTTTTTATAGGTTCTACATAAGATTGAGGGAAAAGTGCAAAACATTTCAAGGTGTTTGTACAGAAACTTTCTGCAGAAATGCTTAAACAGAAACACTCAGTGACGATTGGTACTATCCCTAGAAACCCCAATCGGAGCATTCCCAGAGCAATCCTTCAAGGGTTCTTATCAATTTGCTGGTTTGTACTTTTTTATAGTTAATCTGGCAGTACATTTCTCCCCCGTGTTAATTTAATAAATGTTTGTTATACAAAGCATTACATTAAGCACTTAAGAGTCATATCATAAGCAGGAGTTGTTACGCTGGCTGAGGATTACAGGTATTTATGTACATTTATAACTCATTTGTTTCTTTCAAACACAAACAAGTGTACAGTACAATTGAAATTCCTTCATTATCTAATCTGCTACATTAAATTGTCTTGACGGTGAAGAGAACTATACGCATGTCAAGTTAAGAAGAAATGGCAGTAAATGAAAAAGTCCCAGAGCTTGTAACTCTCAGAAAGAAAGAAAAGAAAACTTACTGTAAACCCCTAATTCTACACTTTTATTCATCACACTTCTAACTAACTGAAAAACCCAGGAAAAGCAGATTCGAGTCGAGTATGCAAATTTAAAATATTGACTCTTAATGGCAACAAAAATAAGGAAAATGAGAGGCCTAACTGAGGTAAAGACTAAACACAGAGACTGAGTTATCCAGAGGTGGACAGTTTACTTTCACGTTGCACAATAACTTAGCTGTATCTCATGTGCAAATGCAGGTGACATTCGTTTAATGAATAACTATCACACAGGTAAAAGTTGCCCTTTATACATACAGTCGCTTTTGTCATTTACATCATGTGTTTTCATGTGCTGGGTCAGTGCATCAGACACGTTGTCCCGAGCACAACTGAGAAAACACGGAGCCAAAGGTGGATCACGCTCGTCAGAGGTGAACTCGCCTTGGACCGGTACACCACTCTGCCATCCAGAGGCTGCGTGGGTCTGAAGATGTCGGTCATGGGCTGTCCCGTCCAGAATCGACACTGCTGAACTATTGCATCCAGCTGGAGTGGAGAGGAAAAAAAAGATTTAACATTTAATGCTTTAGTCAGAAGTTGCAGTATAAAGTAGTATTTTTATACTGCAAAAAAGGGACATTGATGTTTTTTCAGTGACTCAAATATTACTTTTCCAGGCACTGATCCTTCTGACTTTCAGCGTTTACTTTTCAAGTTTAACTTATAGTTCTTAAACATTAAAGTCATTATAAGAGACATTATTAGATATTTTAAAAGGGCAATTCAACCCAAAATAAAAACATTTCTTACTTTTAATGCTATTTATCATGAATTATGACCAGTTCATGATTTCTGGAAAGAGGCGTTGCTGTTGAGTTTTTCAAATGTATTTATTTGAGAACCATAAGCCGAGAGCCATATTGTCCCGTTATATTTGAGAGAAGGCAAACATATCTACGGCCCATACCTCCAAGACTAGGCAACTCACACCAGTAACATAACATTTTGTCATGTAGAAGTAATTTAATGAATAATTTCAAGGACATAAATATGTTTACCTGTATCTGCATTTTCTATTAAAAGTCAGTTTGAAGGTTCATAGATTTGTTGAGGAAATACAACCGGGAGCACTAGTTTTCCACCAGTGTGTAGACTCCAAGCCTTCCATCTATAGTTGCTCACCTGTCGACTGCTGATGGTCAGGGTCCTGTGAAACACCGTCCAGGCAACTGCCTGTTCACATCCTGGCGTTGTCATGGAGCCCACATAGCGGTAGTAACTGTGCAGGTCCTTCGCTGACGGGATAATGTCACTGAGTTGAAAGTTAGGGATCACTGTGCTGCTGCCTTAACACAGAAAGGCAGGTGGAGAAGTGTTTGGAAGAGAAGTCACGGTTAACTTAAATGTTCAACAGACCAAAAAATGGATCTCAATAAAAAGGCTACGGGCCCTTTTACTATAACAATGTTAGTTATGCTCTTAGTGACCAAACTCTTACCATTGTTTTGTACTCGGCCCAAAGCAGTTATTACTGCGTCCAAATGAGGATGATCATCTGATGTTTCCTGTGAGGACAACGCCATCAACATTATGACCCAAGCCTAAATGGTCTTTTTCAATTTGTATTAAGAATGCAGAGTCATTAAGAGGAATGAATATTAATGTATTACCTCAAACAGGAAGGAAAGCAGAGCTATACCCGCCATATCATGTTCTGCCTCTGCCAGAGAGCCGTACGGCTCCTTGATGTGGACTATATGCAGCTGGAACCCCAAAACACAGCAAATGAGTTACAGTATTAGTGGAGGGCATTTTATACTACAGCTCACTGTGTTAAACATGAACTCCCCTCTGATTATAGGGTTCATTAATTGGGTGGTTGCAATTCTCTCTTCTGATTGACTGGTTTGGCTGGTATTGTAGATAGCGATGAACGAAAGGCTCGTGCTAATCCCAGTAAATATGACGTTATACCATGTTGTACTGCCCCCACATGAAGAGAGGCGGGCAAACCGTGGCTCCTGTAACTCTGTTAGTCCTACTGATATAATTTGAATAAATAAACAAACAAAACATTGAAGACATATGCTTGCATTTCTGACATGTTTGTAAAAATGCTGACCCTGTTAAGTCCTAAAACCAGGAAAATAAGTAGCGTTATTGCACTTTCGGATCAAAGTTGATGGGTTTTTGGTTAGATGCCTGAAAACAATCTTGTCAGTATGTTAAATGTTTGTTTGCTATAGAGTTTATTTTCTGCAATAATCCAAAATCCAATGGAAAAATCCCATAAATGTTATTTCGAGGGAACCAGTGCAATGCTAACTTCCAGCACTCTATTGACCCCTGCGTTGTCTAAAAGATGTTTTCCAGCACACCACTTTTATTTCAATAGCAGCAAATTATATTGTGGCTCCTGTGTGACGTACCTCCATGGGGTACCTCTCTCCGTCAATGGTGTGCTCTGATCCGGGTCTCCCATTACCTCCCCAGTGGAAGTGAAATTGGGCGGCTCGGTAGTGACCAGGCAGAGCTCCTCCTGTCAGTCGGACCGACTGCGGCAGAGCAAAGTGGGCTACAGGGAAACGTACACAAATGTCAAATTTAAGAGAATATCAACAAACCAGAGGTGTTCAACATCTGGTAAAAGTCTGGAGGTTACAAGAAAAACAAAGTGGGCTCTTAATTACCAGAGTGTCCCTTGTTCTCCACTGTAATGTTGATTATGTCGGTGTGGCCGATGAAGTCAAAGGGTGGCAGGGCGCTGTTGACGTGCACTTTGCTGGTGACAATGTTAATTGGTGATTGCCGTAATCCACCGCAGCTTGGAAACTGAGCTGCCCAGTGGATAGGGTCTAAACAATTCAAACAGCAGCAGGAACAACATCACATTTTTGGCTTTACTGACTGACACTGATCTTTTGAACAGGTCAGTCAGGGAGGCACATATAAAGGTCTTCTTACACAAGGGCACCTTTAACGCTCCATAAAACACAATAACAGCCGTCGGTTCACCTCTCTGTTGCCAAGAGACTGGTAGTACTGCTAATACCACTCGGAATGAACATTATATACTTTGCTTTTAGTTTTCCGCTAATTGTTTTGGTGCAAAACTATAGATAAAATATTAAGGATCAAGAAGGACTATTTGAATTTAAACCGCATGATAACCAACTCCTTTCGCTGCTAACTGCTCCTCAATGTGGTTTTACTTACAGACGCTTTGACAGATCACAAACTTGTTATTGATTTGTCAAGTGTGTTTTTACAATTTTGGGTTTGTCTCTTAAAATACTTTGTAGTCTTTTCATTTGCATCTTACCTCTGCATGTGTCGTCACAGGAGTACTGGCTCTGGTAACACCACTGAGCTGGAGAGAAAGCACAGCACTCAGTTCAGACATAGACGTGCAGTATATTCTTCTCCAGGACAATTCTCCCTTGTGCCAAACAACAAGGCTTTCTCCGGTTAATAAATGAGTATTAATTCTTCTAATTTTCACGCTCTATTAGACACAGTGTTTTTGTTCTCAGTCAGCAATCTGACTCGCTGATCTGCTAATGTGTTTGTGCTCTGCAGCTGAACTATAAGAAGTCAGAGCAGGTCAAACATTTTCTTTCTCTCGCACGCACGCACGCACGCACGCACGCACACACACAAAAGCCAAGATAATTATTAATTCTCACGTTACTTATCCTGTCCTTCAGATGCCTTTTTGTGTTCATTAGTGAAACATACATTTTCTAATAGCACTTATATGATCAAAACATGACAAAATAGTCAGCAATGATAGATTAACAGTCACAGGACACACTCAGTGACGTCCTCACCAGATGTTATAGGTGCTAAGCTCAATGCACTTTAAATGGAGGTTACACAAACACACAAAAAATTACTTTGACCGTGAACATCTAGGGTAAAAAGAAACCACAATGACTGCTTAATGAGAACTTACTATCCAGCCAAATAGTCATTATTTAGGACATGTGCTTTGGTGGGGCATTCATTAAATTATATAAATGTAAAACTAAGTTTTCCTCTATTGTTTTGATGTTGTGCTAAAAACAAAAAAGAGAAAAGAATAACATTTTAAAAATAGGCAACACAAACACCAAAGCTCTGTATTCTCCAAACTGTTCACATAGTCAACAAAATCAGACACCTTTGATAGAAATGCTTAATATGACAAATCCAACCTCAGTATGACGACAGTGATGTCACCACAGGCAGTGACCTCTAAATGTGACCTCTACGTGATTTGTGTTTGTGAAATTTCCAACTTAAAAAAAAACTCACTTTCTTAGATTTCTTTGGTAAAACTCCTAAACTGCTGCATTACTACTGCAAAACTGAACATCCCCCTAAGATTGAGAATAATGAGAGCAGAAGATTTTAATGTGCACTCAAAAAGGCTGCAAACCATATGTATATCAAATATAAAGAAAACTGAAATCCTTAAAAGTTGAATGCATTTGACATTTTTATTGCAGAAGTGGGCAGAAGAACATTGGAGAAAAACTGTTTAAAATAAATGTTTGTGTAATATTTGCATCTTGGTACATGTACTGTACTTGCTTGTAGATTTCTTGTTGTTCTTCACTCTTAGAAGTGAAGAAGTCAACACCATTCAATCAGAGTTGAATAGATCATAGGCTGATTCACACTACTAAAATAAAATAAAAAGAGAAATAGGCTTTCCTGCATATGATAAAAATGGCAAGTGTTGCGGCTGAGACCATAAGGCCTGTTAAATCAATGACTCTGTATATTTAAGAAATGGAGAGAAGCCATTCTCCTTTATTGGTTCCAATGATCATGTCTAGAACTAAAAACAGTGAGTTGTAGATCAGAAGATACAGACTGTGTTGTGCAGAAGTGGTTGTGATTACACTGATTGGATCGCTGGCTCAGAAAACCTTTATCCGACTCCCTAACTGCACCGCTGCATTAAACGTGTCCATCACACAGGTGCTGGTGAAGTCATTTAGTCTTGTGCTGGTGTTGTGTATTGTGTTGCAGATGTGAATGAAACTCCAGTGTCTGACTCAGCGGTGGGAATGAAAGGCGCTATAGAGAACCATTTAGCTAATATAGGAACACAGATTAACCCCGCCGAAGCTCCCACAATGCCATTCTCTGAAAGGGGACTACAGTTCTCACCAACTGAGAACAATGCACAGGTGGTGTTTGGCTTTGCTCCACCTGGCTCATACACATGCACCAAACTGAGCAGCACAGAAAAGTCAAACCTGAGACAACTCACTGTAAATACACCAGGTTTAATTTCTTTCCCTAATAAGATATTTCTAATGGAACAGCATCCTGGAGACATTTATTTAATCAGTGATTTCCAACTTTTTTTAGCCTTAAAAACAACACAAAGTACATTTTGAAAGAAGAAACAACACATTGTTCCTCTTGCAAGTTGAACTCATAATAGAAAGCACTTAAGATCAATTCAGTATGCTTTACTTGGTCTGGTGTGACCAGTAGATTGTGGTGGCTAATGTTAGTGCCTGCTTTTAAACAAAGCAATGTCTTATTGAAATTAGAGTAGCAAAGATTAGTCCATTAACCAATAAGGTCATCAACAGAAATTTAGGCAGAAACTGTTTTGATAATTGATTGATCTTTGTTTTAATCTGTATTTTTTGGGGGGGGGAAATTTTCTGTTTTATATGGTCTTACATTGTAGTAAATCTTATGTTTTGGGCGGTTGATTCGACAAAACGAGACAATAAATGACGTCACCTTGAGCGCTACATTTCTTTCCACAGGTATTTTTTTTCTTTTTTTTTACTGCTTTCTGATGTTACATACATATTACATTGTTTCATATATATACATTATAAGGCAAAGATGAAAGACAATCTGTTACAAACATAAATATCTTTGTGCTGCAGAAATGTTGTCGCTGTAAAAGGTTTTAGGTGTCACATGAAGTATTTCAAGCCACGTTCACAAAGCATAACAGCTGTGATCTATCTTAATTAAATTATGAAACAATATATTAAGTATATCTTAAGAAGCTGCAATCTCTGTAACATAATACTTTTAATGTTGTGCTGAAATGAACGTTCCCAAATTAAAAGAGGGGTGTAAAATGAACCCAAGCATAGCTTTTGCATGCAGTTTTAAATGTCCTACTGCTAGTGCGTGTGTGTGTGTGTGTCCTACCTGTGCACTGAGAGAGGAGGGAAAGCAGAGTCGAGAGGTAGACAGAAAAATCCATGATCAGCACAGAGCCCAGAAAAGATCCTGACAGACTAATTTCAGCTGCCTTCACATACTGACTCTGATCTCATTTGAGGGTGGGAGGGAGACGGTCAGGAGTTTGACAAAAGGTGTGTGTGTGTCCGTCTGAGACAAAGAGAGAGAGAGAAAAAAAAAAATCACTCTGAGAAAGTTGTCAGGTGTCTGATCGAGGAAAGACGGACACCTGGTGGAAAAATCATATATTGTGTTGTTATTTTCAGTTATTTTCCTGTGCGTTAAACTTCAGTCTGTCTCCTCCATCAGACCAATGCATTGTGTGGTTCATTTACTTTGTGCTTTCAGCTTTCTAGCATTCTGCTGTCTTATTCTACTTTCCCTCTCGGCGGGACTGCCAAAAATAGCTTGTGTAGATGGAGAAAATACTAAATAAAGTCACTTTTTTTGTTGCTATTTTGAGTGGGGTACATTAGCATCAATATATATTTCAAGTACCAAAAGTAAAAGTACTTATTATGCAGTGGGGCCCGGTTTCAGAATAATGTATTTTTGTATTATTATTATCATTATTGATGCATTAATGCGTTCATCATTTTAATGTTGCAGTGGGTAAAGGTGCGGCTAATTTCAATATACTGCTGAGTTTTGTATTAATACTACTACTACTACTGTAAACTAACTGACTGTGCAAAATAAATGTAGTGCAGTAAAAAGTACATTATTGGAGTAGAAGTATATGGTAGCATAACATGGAAATATTCAAGTAAAGTACTTAAGTACAGTCCTTGAGTCAATGTATTTGCATTCCACCACTGAGTGAGTGATTTTGAGGTATCTCGTTAATACAGAAAAAAAGAGCAGATTTTTTTCTCCTTTTCCCAGAATTACCTTCATAACTATCTTGTTAATTCAGAAAAAAAGCAAAGATGCATTATGATTCTGTACTGGAATGGCTATACAAATTAAATGATTAATTGTGAAAATAAAAACAAATAATACAGTTAAAATCAAATCACAAACTGATACATGTAGAAATATTTTTATTTGAATAATAATCCAATGTAGAAATACATCTATGTGTATATTCAAATATTAATTACAAATCCCTTAAAATTACATCAGTGTGATAAAAAAATTGCTTTTAGCAACTACTGTTTTTTAAAGACCACTAAACAAGTTACAAGGTTGCTTAAATTTGTTACAGGCATGTAACAAATTTAAGTTAATGTTCAGTTAAAAGCTGAACCATCATTGAAATGAAATAGACTCAAAGTGAACGGTAGATTTCTCCTACACAATAAAAACTGCTTATGCATAAATTGCAGCTAACTTAATTTGTTTCAGCCCTTCATTGAACATTAATTGATTGTTATAAAATGCTGCAAGTTTTGTTCATATCACAGTGTAGAGTAACACATTTTGTTACTTTAACTTAAATAATAATTAATACCAAAATCACAGCATTATATTATATCTTCAATGTGTATTTAAAGTGTTTTTTAAGTATGTGCACATTAAAATGGAACATAGTAATGCTCAACACAAATTTAAGAGCCTTACATAAATAATTACCTTCATGAAAATAAGACGCTTGCTACATTGAAACTTATGACACAGTTATCGAAATACAAAATCAAGACATCCCCCCAAACATTTCCCATGTTATGGCGGTCCTGAGCAGATGCTGATCTGATGTATACAGACACTCATTGTTGAAATGGTATGACATTCATGCTGTTCTTTTCTTCAAACAAGACACGTGTTGTATGTGAAGCATCGTGATGTCTTCAAAGGACATAATTCTGGAGGAAAAAAAGAGATATTGTTCATCATTTTATCACCTTTCTTGAAGTCGTATACTTCACCGTCAAGTATCTCAAAGGTATACGCTGTGACCTGTTTGTATCCTGTGTTGTGCACCAGTAAAAGTAGAGGTTTATTAGTAGAATCAGCTAAATGTACTCATTATGCAGTAAAATAATCCTGTGTTTTACTATTAATGTTTTTGGATGAGTATAACTGATGCTTTAATGAGTATGCTGCTAATTTTAACTACTTTATATACTGATGTGTTGTTTAATAAATTAGCAAAGCACCATATTCTATAAGATCATCATTAGTACATTTTTCATGAGCTCAGAAAAACTTTGTCTTGTTTTCAGCTTTGTTATTATACATTTTCCAGCTGATCATCGTGGTTTTGTAATAGTTTATTTATCTTAAGAATTAGGAGATTTTTCTCTATACATAAAAGATTACTTCATTAATTAGCTTATCAGAAAGCATAATCACCAAATTTGGAGATATGTGGTTTTCACTGGACAGGAAGGTTATGAAATATTGTAATTTGAAAAGGAAACTGAAGCTGGCAGACAAATGCAATGAAGTAAAAAAGTACAATATTTCCCTCTGACATGTGGAATATAAAAGTAAAAAGTTGCATAAAATGGAAATACTCAAGTAAAGTACAAGTACCTTGAATGTGTACATTTTGAAACTGAAATTAAACTGAAAATATACACACAGCTGATGACTGGCATTTCAATATTTTCTTTGCAACTTAAACTAAATACTCTTACAAACATCTTAAAGATCTTGAAGAGCCATCAGTGTGGTCAATGTTTTTTCTTTCAGCTCCGCCTCCTCGTGACACACAATGTTGACACGTTTTCATCTGTGTTGGTCTCCTCTGCGACTCACCTGCAGCACAACAGCAGCCACCACAGCCATGACGGCTAAGAGCGCCCTGCGCCCGATCAAGCTCAGGTCTACGTTGTTCAGGACGAAGAAGCGCGCCCAGCCCAGTTTCTTGAGCGTGTGAGGCGGGTAGCGCATGCTGTTCACACCCTCCATCTTCAGCTGCTTGATGAGACAACCACGCAGGTGGCTCAGCTGGTCAAAGCTGAACTTCCCGTGGTAGCAGCCCATACCACTGTGTCCTGTCCAGGAAAACAGAGGGAGAAGGTTTGACTGTGTGGACACATATTGGAGTCTAGTTTAACGCCTTTAAATCAATCAAACATATTTTGATGTGGGATCCAATATGTGAGCTACGTGGACAGAAATCAACCCTAAAAAGGTAAAATAAGTTAAAATAGACAATGTGAAAAGAATGATAGAATCTGGTTGTTTCTTGTTTTATATATCTGTATATGAAATAGATATTACTCAGGTTCATTCAACCATCAAGCTCTAAAATCTCTAAAGTACTAAATTCTGTTTTCATGAACACACCAACAAGGAAGAGATTTAAAAACAGTTGGATTACCACATGATGGTAACTGAACACAAAATGTTGCACATGTTCTCTTTTCTCTTCAGTTTAAACACTGCACAGCTCTTGATTATACAATATACAATATATATATATATATATATTACATATTTGAATTGTAAATTTCTATTTTGTATTCATGACTCTTTAATTATAGAGAACTTCATTTATTTTTTTCCTAATTTGTTTATTTCGACCATTGTGCACCGAAACACCAAGTCAAAGTATTTTTATGTGAAAACCTGATTCTGAACCGAATATGTTTACTCTGTTGGATTGATAATCTCCAACAAGTTCCAATAACGTTTTAGACAGATTTCATACCTGTCAGACGTCCATTGGTTTTCATTAATGTCTGAAAGGTATGAAATCAGCACTGTACAGTATACATGGTTTGTATTTATTGGGCTTTGTAACCATAAATCAAATCGGATCGGGTCTTTTCAAGCATTTGTATGTCCACAGAAAAGTGCTATGGTTTTGAAACCTTTTTCTTCCCAGGTTTGTTGGTGACTTAATGGCCTTATTCCTCCTTAATGTCCCACTAGAGGGCATCTTTATGCCCCTCTGCATGACCTACACAGGTAGTACTGAGTGAGTGAACAGCTTAGTTGCCCAATGAGTCAAAAAGCCAAAGAGAAACTAAGTGAACTTGTTTTTAGTACCATTTCCACAAAGAGTTGTCGCTGTTAGTACTCACCCACTCCTCCGAAAGGCAGCGAGTTGACAGAAAAGTGCACAAGACAGTCGTTGGCCAGCAGTCCTCCGCTGGAGGTCTCGTCTGTCATTCTCTTTATCACCTGAAGAGAGAGAATTCATGTTACGCTCATAAATCTGTCACTACACACTGTAGACGTCTGCATGTGTCAACTACTCTGCTCTGCGTCTGCATGTGTGCAACAACGTCTGCTGTTAGATACCTTGTTATCTGATGAGAACACATAGAGGGCCAGAGGTTTCTCTCCTTTATTGATAAACTTGATGGCTTCGTCCAGGCCATTGACCGGCAAGATGGGAAGCAGAGGTCCAAATATCTCCTCCTGCATCACCTTCGCCTCTGGCTTCACGTCCCGCAGAACTGTGGGGGCTGAACACAACACAGAAACATTGTTTATCAACTGCATGTTTGTCATAGTCTGTTCTTCATCACTCACATCTCTAATTGCCTGAATGAAAACCATGAAAAGAAGCTCCCTCCTGATTGATTTTCATTTGGAGAGTTGGTGGCTGTCAGCAGGACTACCTATGTACGAGTCTGACTCGTCGTTGTCTCCTCCTGCGGCGATGGTACTGTCTTCCACCATGTTCATTATTCTCTTGAAGTGACGCTGGTTGATGATGCGTCCGTAGTCAGGACAGGTCTTTGGGTTGTCGGTGTAGAACTCCTGCCAGAGGAAACAATCTCATTAGTACACAACTATTCTTGTTACATCCAAAGAAGACTGATTTAACTGAAGAAATGCCCTCCTAAGTTATTGATTGTTTTGTGGTATACTTAGGTTTTAAAACTATTTTACATTTTAACATGACTTTACAGCTTACAGCTATGAATCATTTTGGAATCTTTGATAAAGAATCTTGTGGAGAGCATTGCCTGTTTTTGAAGTTCACGATTGAATGAATTACTTTTCCTCAGTTTGTATTCAGCTCTTCAGTACCTTTATGGCCTTCTTGACCTCTTCGATAACCCGGTCCTGGATGCTGGGCTCACACAGGATGTAGTCTGGGGCGATGCAGGTCTGACCACAGTTGGTGTACTTTCCCCAGGTAACGCGCCTAAAACAGTAGTGGAAGAGTTAACAAGAGGATCTAAAGAACCGGCACAGTAAAAGAGGGACTGAATGGAAAAACACGTTTTCCAAACCATGTTTAATCCTCGTTCTGACCTGCAGGCTATGCTTAGGTCACAGTCCTTGTCGATGTAGCAGGGGCTCTTGCCGCCCAGCTCCAGGGTGACAGGCGTCAGGTGTTTGGCAGCAGCCTCCATGATCAGTTTTCCCACCACGCTGTTGCCGGTGTAGAAGATGTGATCAAACCTCTGACGCAGCAGCTCCTGGGTCTCTGGCACTCCTCCGGTTACTACAGGGTAAAGCTCCTGAAACACAGGGTAGAAACACACATTCGGTCATCACATGCAGTCCCTCAAGCAACGTGTTGCGTGTCTTTGTCGCACTCAGTTTTAATCAAGTCTCGTAATGCGTCTTTTTTCTGTTTTTGTAGACCGTTTGCAGAAATAATAGAGATTTTAAAGAGAGAGAGAGAGATAGATTAATATAAATCTGGTTGCTGGATATTTTTCACAATAAAAGAGCCAAGCAAAGACTTTCACTTTACCTGTTATGAGCCTTCGTGTGCATGGTTGCCCACCACCCAGTTTATATTCTATCCTAAAGGTGAACATTGTTTGCCTGCTGACTGTGTCAGTGCACAATGGAGCGAGCAGAAAAAATAGGCCGGTAACGTGGACTATAAACACGGCCAAAAATCTGTGTTTTTGTTCAAAGACGAAATATTTGAGGAAGTACATTTTTCTTGAACTTATCATTTACATCATATTTCATTTGTTTGTGTCAATTAAGTCTGTTTAAGAAACAACAATATTCTTACATGTCATGAACAATAACAGTGTTTTGTTTCACTTTCACGTCATGTCCTCCTTACTTTGTCGATGTAAAGCGGCAGCAGGTCCTCCATGACCTTTGCAGTGTGAACACAGACCTCGGAGGGCTTGATCACAGCTGCATTACCTGCACAGGGAAAGGACAAAAGCAGCAGACATCACAAGATGGAAACACATGGCCCACTCTTAAAAGTATAATTTATTTCTCCTTCGCTCTAAAATTCTCAATTGTTTTCTTGTTTTCTTCCACTGTACCTTCATTTAATCCTGATATAACTTAAGTTCTTTGGCCACTTGGGGGCAGCAAAAACAAGTTGAACACTAAAAATATCACAATCTAAGTTGACACAGTCAACACACCTAGAAAACAGTGGCATATTTACACAACCAGTACAACCAGTTACAAAGCACCATTACCATTAATTTGGAGTCAATGTTTACTGTTTTTTGTTTGGACCAAATCCTGAAGGAAATATTTTTCTGTGTCACTTTATTCTCCGGCTACTGTCTATTTGCCATTTGTTGCTGAGCAGGTTGTGTATACATCAGGGTTCTTTTTGTTTGGAGGAAAAATGTAATACCGCTAACAACATAGTCTACATCAGTAGTTTATGGCTATCTGCTTTCATTGTCTGTTTGTTATCAAAAATATGCCACTTATGCAACTTCTGATGTAGCTCGCTGTCAGCAGGTGGCGCATGTTGACAGTGCACACATTTTCTATACCTGTAACTGTATTCAGGTGTTAAAGGTTATTATATATAAGAGCCTATATTAGGTTAGGTTATATAGGTTGATTATCTGTATTGTCCGATAAATAAAGGGGAAAGACTTGCTTGTCAGATACGACTGTCAGAGTGAGATCTGATAATGCTGGAGCGAAGGCTAAAGTCCATGCTGTGCAAACACTCACCGCATACAACACTCCGTTCATTGAAATGCTTCAGCCATCAATGTTTTTATTCTAACGAAAAACCTTTATCCAAATGAAACACAAATGAGCCGTCGGCCTGCAGCCGCTCTCATAGCACTAATATGTAAAACTATCACTGGGGAGAAGTTACAAACAAAAGACTCAAGCACATGGGGAACAAGACAAAAGGCTGTTAAAATACTGCAGTGTCATGATGAACAGTCACAAGAAAACTCTCCACACTGAGGTTTGCATCACAAAGTGATGCCAAGCCAAAACACTCACGGTAGAGTGGCCATTCAACGGTAGCCTCAGAGAGAAATCAATTATACATTAGTTCACTTATTATCTTAGAGCTGAGTTGTGATTCACTCAGGCTCCAACCTCGTCCTTTGAGCCGCCCCTGATAGGATCGAGTCACAGAGTTGAGACATGTATGTTCACGCGCTAAGACACACCAACATGGTCACATGATCTCCTGCATGTGTGTTAAATACAGACGTTAGAGGACACACATTGTTTTATTCTGAATCTACTGCTAATCTTGTAATGTTCTCATGACTGCAGTGCAGAGCGACCTTTGACCGAATAATCACAAATGGAGAGAGAGAAAGGAATGCTGAGTAATGCCGAGATTAAACAGGAACTGAAGTGGTTATGATCACAAGACAAAGAAACTGAACAGGACTTTTTGGCCAAAAGGCAGTTAATGTTCAAATTTGACCAGCCACTCAAAATAATAGCATTGTTTTGTTTTGGCTGGGGAGTAAAGCAAATGTACCAGACACTTTTACCTGCATTTGTCTGGTGGCTTGTGCTAATGTTGAGCCCTGGGTGCCTCTACAAGCTCTACATTGTGATCCCTTGTGCTATTTTGCGTAATTTTGAAATTGCTTGAGCGGTCAAAGTGGACTCAAATCTTGCGTCAGTGACTGAGATTAGACAGATCCCTTCTCAAGGGAAGTGACAATGGAATCAGATAGAAATGTGAACGCTGACCTGGTTACATCACACCCCTGCAGACACACACACACACACACTGCCCTTTCACCCCACCCCCCACACACACACATAGCATGCTGCCGTACCAGCTGCGATGGCTCCAATCAGCGGCTGGATGGTGACGGCCCAGGGGTAGTTCCAGGCCCCGATGATGAGCACCACTCCCAGCGGCTCCGGCCGGACGTAGACGGTGTCCGAAATGGTCATCAGGTTCTTCTCCACGGGCCGAGGGGCAGCCCACTCCTTCAGCTTCTTGATGGCCAGGCCAATCTCCCCCTCCAGACCCAGAGTCTCGTACAGCTGCGTCCCCACCTCGCTCTGGGGGTGAATATAATAATGTTGGGCTTGCTCATTGCTGATGTTGCATTTTACTGGGTATTTTTTCACTGTATGTTTTCATTATAAAAACCTGTCTATATCACCAAAAAGGTATTACAATTGTAACCACTTTAATCCCTTCCTTTGTGGAGATCTTTTATTACTTATATATCTTTGGGTGTTGGGTGATAATTCTGACTTTCTTAAAATATTTGATGATTTGTTTGTTCATATAATTCTGGTTCTTATTTTTTAATCAAGCTTAACGTTAGACTTTGAATGATTTTCTCCGCCTTGATAAAGGTTTGTGAACTGTGTCAACATCAGGGACAACATTGGGACTAAGTCCAGGACGTCATTTTCATATTCCAGACCTGATGTCGAAACCCTTTGTGCTGTGTAGATTAAACCATAAAAACATGTAATAGACACTCTCAGCGCGTAGCATTGAAATGACTAAAAGCTTATTGCCCATAACTAATTTGCACAATCTAAACACAAAGGTCGGAGGCAACAGACTCAGAACTGACTCTGAACTGATTAGTTATATTCTCAGACTCTGACTCTCAAGCTTGTTGGAGACCAGGTACTGATTATTTTAGGCCGTGAGGAAGACCCTCTTACTACTCACCTTATTGAGGTCTTTCTTGACGGCATCTGAAATCACATTCTGTTTCTCAGTGAATAACCGCTGCAGGTTCTTCAGCTGGCGAATCCGGTGGTCTAAGCATTTGGACCGGCCTGTTTCAAAGACTTTCCTGGCACGAGCCACCGCCTGCTGCTCCTGGGACATCCTGGGGAAAAAAAGATTCCCAATTGTTTTGTACTGTGGTGTAAATACACTGTATGCACTACAACTGTTAATCATGTCATGTGATGGCTACAGGCCACACACTGTTATTTTGGTTCACTTCCAAATACATCTTAATTATACAATAAGAACACAAAGCAAAGTACGGCACTGTTGAATATTTTACACGGATAATAATATAATAAGTGATATATAACCGTCCCAAACCTAAATATCTCCAGTTTACTATAATTAAAGGCAAATAAACCAGGAAATTCAGTTGTGATAAAGGAAAATAGTTTCTTAAAATAAATCCAAAATGATTAATCATTTAAATAGTTTTCTGTCAATATAGATTAATGGTTTCAGCTCTAATCAGAAACAATAATGCAATAAATCTCTTTGGTACATTCATTACTGTACTTGATAAAAATGACCTAAAATTCAGGACTTTTACTTGTAGTGGAGTATTCTTACAAATAATTGTAATAAAGCAGACAATCTGAATACTTCTTCCAGTATTGCAAAAGTAGGCTAACCTATCATACTGTTTAATAAAAACCAGTTTAAAGAAACCAGTTCACCCAATAAACTCTCCTACTGATCTGCAACGATGCAGTTTAAATGTCTCTCCTTCCAAATGAGTCGTCTGTGCTGCTCTTTCATTGTTAATAGGAAACAGAGAACGTGTTACAATAGGATCGTAACAGGAAACTTCCCTGAGAACCACAACCAGCCTGCTAGGTCAGAGTTGAAGGTGCAGTAAGGTGAAAGTAACGTTTCCTAGTAAGAGTTAAATACGCTTATATAAACAACATTAACACATCCGGCCGAGCATCCTGTAGTTACTTCATAAAGGTCCTTGATATGTTTTTAACTGATCCTGGACCAGTTCTACACTTATCGGGCAATGCTTCCCTAATCGGCTGCACGGGTGGATTGGATCTTTTATAGCCTAGAGGGTTGCTTTTCTTTTCTTTAAATAGTTGCAGTGTTCATCAGTTCGTTTCGCCTTCTGTCAGCCGTCGGATCCCCAAACAAAAAGCGAGAGAAAAGCACGCTGCACTGTTCGGTTTTTATTTCCTACCTGATCGATTCGAGTACGGGTCACGGTCTTGAGATCCCTTCCGCTCTTGATGGAGGGACAGCCCGCTGCGGAGAGGATGAATAATGACAACAGCAAGTAAACGCAACCTTTCCCCCCCCCCCCGTTAGGTCACACCCACACGGGGGCAGGGCCAAGGCCCGGAGCGCGTTATGCTCCGTAACCAACCATCCGGGATACTTAGAACTGACGTTTGTTGTCCCCAGAGGATGAATCCTAAAGCTACTATGAGGTTGACCTTTTTACTTTTAGCCAGTTCGCGTACATGTCTAGTATTTACACTTACAAAATGCCTGCAACTGTAATACCATCAGCTGCAGAGAGGTATATGTTTTGTGTTTAGAGTTTAGGAAATACCATTTGGAAGCCCATTTCTGTCACTGTGATACAAAAAATAATAAAGATCCTGTAAGTCATTTTAATGAGAAACTTTCTAAAAAAATATTGACTTAGTATCTCATAATTATGACTTACTATCTCATATTATAACTTAGCATCTCATAATTATGACATAGTACATACTAAGCCATTATTTTTTAGAAGGTTTCTCATTATAATGACTGACAGGATCTTTATTTTTTTCATCTAAGATGGTAAACCTGATTATACCTGATTAACATAAACAAAACCAACCTGCATGATGAGCCAGAAGAGTAAGAGCCCTCCAACTTGATCACAAATGATTTTAAAAAGCCCCTTAAAATTCCTCATGAACATGTTTAAGTTGTGTTAACTGTTGTGTGTAACATGCACTAGAAATGTAATTAATTGGCTAGAGCTTTATAATGACAACATATTCTCATATCAATTTGAAGAGTCATATAATGATTGGCAATACAATTGTCAACAATATGCTGTGATATATCCGACCTGGGGGGACAGGGCCTTCTCCATTGCTGCCCCCTCCCCCTGCACCTCAGACATTCACCGTCACTTGACACTTTTAAAACAGCACTTAAAACTAATTTATTTAAATCTGCTTTTAACCTGTGATGCGTTAAGTTAAATTATGTTTTTGTTTTGTTTCTCATGGTTATGTCATCTCTCTTGTGTACATTGTTATTGCTTCTATTGTTTGTTTTTACCATGTAAAGTGCCTTGAGTACCTTTGTATATTCAAATAGTCAGAAAAGCCGATCAGTATGTATATGTACTGTTGCATAATAAAAGGCTTACAGGCCAACTAAATGCATCTAATACCTAAAAGTAAGTTAGATCATAATATATTAGCGATCTGATTTCCCTGGAGCTCCTGGAATAAGGCTATTACTCTTGTTCCATCAGGGGTGATGTCATCTCTCCTGGTCCAAGTCCCTAAGAAACAATGCTAAAGTCCAAAATATAACCTGAGTCCAGAGGAGTTCATTTATTAATTTTTAGATTTAAGCCTGTAATAGTTTGCCGTACATGTCAACAGGAAAATATAAACATAACGACAAACACAAACATTAGCCGATACAAATCTCATTCAGAGTCAGATCTCTTTGACTTGTGCATGTTTTCAGTCTGGATAAACTTAATATGAATAAAACGTATACTCCTTCCAGGCTTTACATGTTATTGTAATTATAAAATGGTTCTTTAGATAATGTCTGTAAAATGTTTATTTCAACCTTCCTCTTACATATTAAGTTCATGTCTTCACCACCGGCCATCCAAACACTGGCTACTGCTGTAATGGATTTAGTCTTCATAGTTCATAGTTTTGAATGAGACAACATATTTTAATGTTTTTTTTTGGTCTGCATACCAAATCAATTTGACTAAAGAAGAAATTATCCATCCTAAAACCACACGTTGATCCAAAGCTTAAATCCATTGACCTGCTGGCTCACAGTGCTGTAAATGCTGCTGAAAGAATATTTCAGTGTCTTGCCCTCAGCGTTCCTCCTGAGCCGGGATATCTGTTTATTTTGTCACTAAATCTTGTCTCCTGCGTTCTCTCCCTTCCCTTCGCAGTCTGATATTCTCTTATCCCCAGCCAAGCTGGAATCACACTCAGCTTCTACTTCTCAGATCACGGAAAAAACTGTTTACAGCGTGGGACACGATACAAGGAGTAACCCTCTCACCTCAGCCATGCAGCACATGGATTAGACCCAAAAAATCTCCCAGGTTGACAGGAAATGTGGACGTAGTTTCCACATCAAACAGCGGGCTGCAGAATGGTGTTTGTGTATTGTGACGGATGCAGCGAGGATGTAGGTGAGGGAGCGGAGGCCGCAGCGTCATTCACACCTGAGTGTCAAGCCTGATTTCTTAGAGAGGAGTGTGGACACAGAAGACCAGCATTTCTGTGTGTGCAGACCCTGAGTGTGTGAGGTATACACTAAGGCATTCAGACACACAGAGAAGCACAGTTTGTGTATTGTGAGTTGTTGTTGTTGTTGTTTTTTTTATAGCGAGGTTAAGTATATACAGTTTGGAGGCTGGAAAACTCAAAGGGAGATGAAGAGTGTTACTCCATAAATGTGAGAAGTAGATAAATGTCTATAAAACCAATATTTGACCCCTAACATTTTAGTAGAATGAGTTAATACGAAAATATAACTAGTCAAAATCTCATTCAAACTTAACTTACTTAAAATACTTTCAAAAAACAAAATAATTGGTCTAATTTGGCACAGAAATGTATGTTGACCGTTTGTTGTGTTTAGCCACCAATATTAGTTAGTTAATATTTTTCTCTCTCTCTCTCTCTCTCTCTCTCTCTCTCTCTCTCTCTCTTTCTCTCTCTCTCTCTCTCTCTCTCTCTCTCTCTCTCTCTCTCGATAATACCTCTCAGGGACTGAAGGACAATTCTGGGCTCTATCTGGAACCTGGCACATTAAATAATGAAATGCATCTTCCATGTGGACTGTTTCCTTGTTATTATTTTAAATGATGACTTTCATTACTTTATAAATACAACTTCATTATCAGCTCAAAGCAGTTCCAAACAGTTACTTTGCTTTTAATTGTCTGTTTGTTAATATCTGTTTCTGGTCTGTTTTTACTTATAACCAAAATCAAATTGCCTTTGTAGATTAATAAAGTTGTATTGAATTTAGTTGAGGTAAAAATTCTCTGAGCTCTACTGGAGGGGTGGACAGCATTCCTCCAAAATATATTCCCTCAACTGGTGTTTTGATAATGGTGGAGGAGACACGTTGCTCCAAAATCTCCCAGAGGACCGTGAGCACACATGTCCTGTGTTGGAAGCATCTAAATTTGTTATATATCTCCATCATCTTACTTGTTCCTTCATATATATATATGAAGGAATATATATGTATATATATATATATATATATATATATATATATGAAGGAACAACACAAATATATATATGTATATACATATATATGTATATAGACATACATATATATACGTATATATGAAGGAACAATATATATATATATAAACGGGTTGTGTAACATGCTCATATATAAATATATATATGAGAGAGAGAGATAGAGAGATAGATGGATTGATTAATAAACTGTCTAATGTTGCCATCTAGTGGCTTCTTTCCACCTCTCACTCTTCTTGTGCCTCTAACATGAAATACTAGAATAGCAGTATGAGATATTAAGTAGGCCAATTAAAATAGGGTCGAAGTATATGACAAGCATTACAAATGGGAAATCTGCAGATATCAAGCTTATAAATAAAACATTTACGCCATGTTTCTGTTCGAGAGAATAAAATGGGTCGGGGATCACAGAAACTCTGGCAGCACGTGACCCTGTTTGAATGGCCCATCTATTTTTGGTATCGATACAAAATTGCCTTAAAGTCATGTGACTGTCAGCAGCAGTTTAAGTTATGATCGTCGGGGCCCATTGTTCGTGGGAGTAGGAGTAAATAGGAATACTTCACTTCTGATGTGAAGCAATCATCCAGAGTAATGTCTCATCTTCAGCCTGTTATGACCCCAGATCAGTTCTTACATCACGTGCAACAAAATGTATGGCGTGCCATTCTAGTTCATTTTTTATTTTTAATATACGTTAAAAGCGAAATACACAGTTGAATTGAATACATTTCCATGTCCGTGTTAGATGTTAGCCTTCTGAGCCCGCCTTATGTTTGTAAATTTAAATTGCGTTTCCAATGGCCCAAACCCCGTGAGTCTGGCACTAGCCTGGGAACTGGCTGTGCATTGGACTGTGCGTTATCCGGTGGTTTGATGTCTCGATCGGTGGAAACACAACCGACCAGGAAGGAGAAAAAGTAGCCCGATTTGTCACCTCAACACATTATAGCTGCCTGAAGCCTCACACTCCGGCAGCTTCTTCAATACACTTCCACTATCCACACACTGCTTGGTTTCTGATCCGCAGCAGGAGGCCGCGGAGGAGGAGGAGAGGATGTGCCACAGACTGTAGTGTCAGAAAAGTGTGATTTCTGCTTTACCTGTCAGGTATAGCCTTGTGTATCCGAATCAGAATGTATTATTTTAGTTTTCTGAATTATTATGGCGAGCACTATGAATGAACTAAGTACATTTAGGTTTAAATAATCCAAACCATAGGCCAACATATAGACTTCGGCTACAAATTACACAAATATGTTGTTCCTTCATTCTTCCATTTCCCCACAAACTAAACAGGTCGACAATTTAGAAATGTTTTTAGGCTACAAATCAACTTTTTTAACAGAAGATCTCAGTGTTGTGTGACCTGACACTGCCGCAGGAGAGGACAAGCTCCGCCTAGGCTAAATAGGCCCATTAACGGGGATCAAACAGACAGCTATTAGCCGAGGCAGTGTAAAGGTGCGTGACACATCAAAGGCACGCGTTTGTAAAGCTTGACAATATCCACTGAGATGCGCAAGGGAGGAGAGGGGGCAGGGGGTGGGGGTTGTGGGGGGGGTTCTGTGTCTGTCAAGCAAAGTATAAAACCCTCTCGTATCCTACTTAGTCACAGTGTCGTGGAGAGACTCGAGGAAACACATCCTCCTTTGCTGTGTGTTTGGACTCTATAGAGAACAGAGGAGAATGGCATTCGGGTTGGATTTTACTGGCGGTAATGTTTCTGAGATCAACGCGTTTTACTTGGGACATTACTGGCCCGCGGCATGCCCAGACATGAACAACAAGGACGGTTACGCACAGGACTCCAGCAGAGGTGAGTGACTGATTGTTATATATATTTGTATATGGCTCAGTGAACCAATTGTAGTGTAATTTAGGTCGCAAAGATGTACAACGTTAAGTTTAAAGCATTTCCTCAAGTTGTTATGTGGCATGTCTCCAAATGTAGTTTCCTACAATGTGTTTATTTCCATTCGGTGGGTCAGAAAAGCCGATAAATAACTGTAAATATGTTCCTCTCCCTGCAGTGCACCATGATGCTCGCCAAAGGACGCGCTCGGACACACAGAGCCGCCGGAAGCGCACAACTTTCAACAAGGCTCAGCTCAGCGAGCTGGAGAGGGCCTTCTCTGTCACACAGTACCCGGACATTAAAATGAAGGAGTCTCTTGCATCTATTACTGGGCTACAGGAGTCTAAAATCCAGGTATGTCACATGCTTCTTAAACTGCGTATCCAATGCGTATATTTGGATAACCATTTCAATAAAAAATAACCAAATGTCTTTCTTTCTAACAGGTCTGGTTCCAAAATCGACGCGCGCGCTATTTCAAGAGCAAGAAACCAACTAAAGAGGTCCTCAAGACCTCCACAGACTACCTTTATCAGTTCGCCTACACCCAATCTCCTAGTCCACCATTCACACAGTTGGTTCCTTCTTTCCCTCCTACTGCCAGCCTACCGTGGCCAGCAGAGTACCCTGCTCCAAGTCTACCTCAGTCCACCAGGCTCTCAACCATACTGGGGAGTCAGGCCACGACCCTGCCCGCACCTACATCCCCTGTCGCCGCCGACCAAGCTACATGTTGCTCCCCGCATGGACCGGGTCTCCTGGGAGTCCCCCGAGACCACTGTTACCAAACCCCAGACTTCACCGATCACTGCCATGACATGTTCCCACAGGGTGGGCTCAGTGAATGGGATTTGACGGAGGACTTTGAGGCTTTCCTCGCAGATGCACAGGGATCCCAGCCTGTCGGTAGCCGCTGCGCTGCAGTCGGACCCCCTGAACCCAAGGAGGGGGTCCAGAGTCAGCTGGACCATCAGAGCTTATACAGCACTGACGAGTCCATGCACGAGCTGTCCGATCTCTGCTTTCAGCAGCTGGGCGACTTCAATCTGTCGGATGTGGATATTTCTGCGGCAATGATTGATTATCTTTTGGGTTGACTGAAATTTTGGAAGAAAGTTACATAGTTTATAGACCACATTGTAAATAAGATTATCTATAATACAGTATTTATGGTGGGACTGCTCTAAAGAAAATACTTTCTGATGTTAATTTAATGCATGGAACTATTCAGTTATTTTACATATTGTAGATTATTACTGACACTTTACAAATAAAACATGTATTTATTCAATACCGGTACGATGTTATTCATTCATAATGGCGAATATCGGCATAGGTGTCACGTGGCGCCGTGGCTTAGATGGTTAAAGCGCCTGTCTAGTAAACAGGAGATCCTGGGTTCGAATCCCAGCGGGGCCTTTTCGTTACCGATTGTGTATAATGTATAATAATCGGCAAACAGACGACATAGACATTTTTGTGTAAAATGGAGCTGCTTTTATGCTGTGGTAGTAACATAAAGGCAACATCTTTGACTCCGGAAGCGATTCCGCCGTGCATTTTAGATGTTGATAAACAACCAGACATTGTAAAGTTAAACGTAGTTTTTGATGTTTGATCTATACATGGTGAAGAAAGTAGTTGCAATGCTACTCACGAGCAGTTGTATGAACGGTGATCTGTAGTTATCCATGTTGCAGTCTTTACACATACATATAAAATGCTCTTAGCTTACGTGTATTCCCTTTTGTCCAGCAGAGGGTGCTCCTCTTTCAAGAGAGCAACGGTGTGCTGGACAGACTGGAAACAGAATCACCAGGTTATTCCACTCTTTTATTCCTGTAGATATGTAGAAATACAGGGCACGTAAGACTATAGAGCAAATTAAGTCAGTCTGCAGTTTTGTGGCAGAGAATAATCACTTATACCAATATGAGCATTTGCAAAAAAGAAATAAGAATCTTTTGTGAGGACACATTGGTCTCTATACCATTTATTATTGAAGGGATCCGGTTTAGGTAAGAGGTTAAGGTTGGGCATGTAATGACAGCTAGACAGGGCATACATTAGGTGTGTGTGTGTGTGTGTGTGTGTGTGTGTGTGTGTGTGTGTGTGTGTTGACTATCATTTGGACAAGAAGATTATTAAGACACTCATAGAACTAAAATCTCAAGTTTATTAAAGCATGCATCATTGTAGCCTATCCACCTAAATATAGAGGGGACATCAGAGGAGGTATTTATCATGAATAAAATGCAAACAACAAAAAATAACAGACGCTATTATAAGCTCATATTAAAATTACGTTAAGACTTCTCACTAAGAGGTGTGTTTAAAACAGGGTGAATTTCTCCAGCTGGCCTATCTCTTCTCTGCCCTTGATGCATTAAGTGTCTCGTCCTGCTTGCAGCCCAGCCAGTATTTGGCAATGGATCGTGGGTAAGGAGGGTTGGCAGAGTCCACACGTTTTGTCTGAAGATCCACTCTGTAGTATTTATCTGCCATCATAAAAAGATAAGAAACACACAATCATCAATAACAGTGGTAAAGGAGGAAGCTCAAAGATAATCTTTGTCATTCCTGTAATTGTTTTGTGTTGAAACAACAGCCGAGCCCCACCAGGGGATACAAATAACTCCACGTATTCATACCTTTCTTGAAAAAATACACATTTTGCACGGGGGTGCTTTTGTACGCCTGCGTGGGGGTCTCATCAAATATGCTGCTGTAGTCGCTGTAGTCGCTGTAGTCAAACCAATCATCATAACCCCACAAATCATCGAGCAGCGTGTGGCGACTCTGCCTTCTCCGCTGTGCACGCTTCTTGCTGGGCCTCCTCCTCCGACTGCTGCGCCTCCTCGCTGGTGGAGGAGAGGATGGCGTGGGTTTGGGGCTGAGGTAGACTCGTCCCACCACGGCAGCATCTACAGAAGGCCTGATGCCCTGCCAGTCCCTGCTGGTGAAGCGAGGGCCTGTTTGGTGACTGCTGACTGAGTAAGGATGAAAAATGACATTAGACGATTAGAAACAAACACACACGTGTGAAAACACGAAGAAACAACACAAACACAGCGGAGCCTTACAGGAGCTTCCAAAGAGCTCGGTGAAGAAATCCTCCCATGTCTCATCGCAGTAGAGGTCCGTGTATCGTGTGAACAGCACAGAGGGGGAGGTCCTGCTCATGCGGACGCACTCCTCATGGGAAGGCTGGTGCTTGAACTCATACTGGTAATACTTGTCCCCTGAAGAAAGAAACGAACTCATTTCGACATGTCACAGTAGGAAACACAAAATAATAAACTTGATGCCTGAATTTCATTTTCGCTGCTGTAGTTTCGGGTTCCTGCCATGGTAACCATTACATCTATTGTCCACGGCAAACAGTTTTGGGTGTCCTAGTTACTAAGCTTTCACCTGTATGAAATGATGAGACAAGGTACTTTCGAGCAGAGCTTTCCATAAGTACTCAGTTACAACAGTGTAAAAATACTCTAATACAAGTACAAGTCCTGCATTTAAACTTTTACTTAAGTAAGTATAAGCATCGTAATATACTAAAAGTATCAAAAGTAAAAGTACTCATTGTGCAGAATGGCCCAATTCAGAATCGTGTACATTATATTATTATATTCAAACTTGAGATGCATTGAAGCATCACTTTAATGTTGCAGCTGGTAAAGGTGAGGCCAACTGTACCTTATATACTACGAGCTATTCATTCTGAGTTGAACTCAGACACGTATGCAAGTTGAGCACTGCATTCATTCAGTGATCATGTCACGTATGATCAAAACCCATCACGGTCTAAACTCAAGGAGCTTTTGAATACTGAAAAATATCACACATCCTCACGACGTTACCTTTGAAAAAGTAGGCTTTCTCTTTGCCACGGTGGCTTGGTGCTGGTATGGCGAAAGAGGCATCGACGTCATCTGGCATACTGTCAAAGCCGACTGAAATGTCCCGCGGATAGTCCTCATCCAGAACATCGCCGTCAAACCTCCAGTACTTTTTCCCCTGAGGGAGGATAAAGACAACGCACAAGGCAGTGAGGTCGGATGCTGCCACATATTGCTCAGGAGACAATGCACGTCTATTATTAATATTGATCCAATGGTAAAATAATACATAAAAACATGGTTATGGTTGGCTTAGTGAGCACCATGTATTTTACCTGATGAAGATTTGAGAAAAGAAACATTGTTAAAGAAGTGAATAATCAACAGTGTACCGGATTCTTTGGCTTTTTCACAGTCAAATGTTTGTTTCCATGAAAATATCTATCATTGATTTGGGTTTCCCATGTATAGAGTAGTCAGAATACACCTCCAGTTTAATATAAAGGCTCACTGTTTGCAGACTCTAGAGAGGTAGAAGTCTCTACCTTAAAGATATAGGATTTTCCCTGGCAGTTGATGCGTGTGAATGCCGCGTCTATGGGTCCAGAGATCCCCCACACGTCCTGGATGAGTTTTGGGTAACCAGGAAGTACGGACTTGTCATCCAACTCAAAGAAATAGTCACCTAGGAGTTAAAGCAGGCTTTGGATCAATAAAGAGATAATAATACGAGACTCAATTCAATTCATTCAACCAGAATAATCCACAAAGTATCGACACTGAAAATGTAAAATGATCAAATTAAATGTACAGCCTGCACAGGTTTGTCCAGTCAAGGGTACTGATGTCCAGATTTGATCAAACATACAGTATAAGACAGAACCCCTTGTGGACATCAAGGTTCACCTCTAAAAGCGTATGTCGAGCCATTCTTCAGCTGCAGAAAAGCATCAAAAGGTCGACCACTGCAGGCCGCCGCGTCAGGCTCTGCAGAAGGGGCAGGCACTTGTGTGGTGACGGGTTTGGGGGAGGCCGCTATGGTTGGTGAAACCGTGTTGAAAGTTGTCTGGAGAGTTGTAATCGCTGTGATCGTCGTCACTGCTTCTGTTACTTCCTCTGCTTCCCCGAAGGTATCGCCACGAACAGCTGAGGGCAGAGCAGACCAACGTTGTGTAGAAATGAAAAATGATTGATTTTTACAAAAAGCAAGAAACTTTATTCATTAAAATGCAAACAGTTTATTTTTCCGTGAGATGGTAGTATTCTACTGCTGTACAGACTTTTTTTAGGGCAGATGGTCTCAAAGTCCCCGCAGCAGCTCCCATAGTACACACACATGGAGTCACACTGGCATTTTGTCTGCGGGTTGAAGGAGCCACAGCGACCCACACAGGACTCTGAGGAAATGCAGTTTGTTTGTTTCAAATGACATGACATGTATTGATATAGTGCAGACTTGGACAGACAGTGGCGGAGGAAGTACCTCCGTTACTTCAGTGAAAGTACATTGATAGCGCTGCAAAATACTCCATTACAAGCATTTACTCTGCATTTGACTGATACTGTATATTATAATATATTGCACTTCATCAATGTGTTGGTTACTGTAAGTAGCATTTTACTGATGTAGCAGTTTGAGGTGGAGCTTGTTATATCTACTTTATTTACTGATACCAGGTATTTGAGTCTAGTGTTTCCCAACCTCCAGGTCGGCCCCTCCAGTGGGTCAAAAGATAAAACCTAAAGGTTTTTTTTGTGAAATATTGGATTATTTTACTTCCAAAGTAGACGCTTCTCTTTTTAAGAGGTCGGAAACCACAGATTTAATCTTTTAAAATGTGTTTTATTTCATGTGTTTCAAGCTCCAGGCTCTTTCTCAGAAAACATTGGTGCTTGAAATGTTAAACATTAAATAAATCCCTCTATCGGGGGAGCTACCTGGTGCGCGTATCTGTTTTAATTCTTCTAGATATTTCTTTGAACGAGCACCCATCCGAATAGACGCTGGGATGTGTGTTTGTCTTTCTTATTGTTTTGTATTTAATATCTTATATCATATTTTTCTATATTGTAAAATTCTAATCTGAAAGGTAAATAGTATGTAAGCCTATAGCTGTCAAATATATGTAGTTGAGTAAAAAAATAAAAAATTCCCTCTGAAATTTGGTGGAATAAAAGTATAAAGCAGCATTACATGGAAATACTCAAATACATTGCAAGTATCACAGTACTCAGTAAATGTACTTAGGTACCGTCCACCGCTAACTAGATTCACATACTTTTTCTCATATTTCTTTGCAAGTAATACTATTCTGAATGAACACATACTGCAAAATACAGTGTCTTAAAAAACACTTTAAACAGACAATAAAAAGCTGCAATCTTTCACTACGAATAAGTAAAACATACAACCTCACATTGTTTTCTTATCATGCAGACACACTATGGTAAATATAGGGGGAAATATGTGATTAATTACTGTAATGGTAATACATTTTACAATATTTACGACATACTAATATAATGTTAATAATAACTTATATTTATATAATTTATACATCAAAAATATCACTCCTGTGAAATATACAGCCATAAACATATTACTATGAGAGTCTCTGGTCATTCATAGTGTGCCTGTGTACTATTTAATTTAGCTTTGACATTAGTTAAATTAGAAAAGACAATCTGGAAGACTTACTTTCTGCAGCAAAGGTGAGGCCGAGCAGGAGGACGAGGCCCAGCAGAGCCACTGCTGGCTTCATGTCTACTCACCAAAAATATGACACTTTTGAACAACAAACCAAAAATGTGGAATTTTATTTCAGGACACAACTGTCTGCCTGTTTATATCAGTGAACTATAGTCAAATGAGTTTGAGTGCCCCAATTCAGGGTGCAGCATTGTGTGCAGATGATCGATAGATACTTGAAGCCGTTGACCCCCAGGCATCGGCCGTCCTGATTGGTCAACACTCAGCTGTGACAATCATTAAACTGTGACGGCTGATCTCTGATCTCTGTCCAAGAACATCACCCAAACATGAACATGATTACTAAAAAGCTCAGAATATACTCATGGACTTTCCAGTTATGTGGCAAATTTAACAACCAACATCAGCAAATTATTAATTTATTTTATTAAAAAAAAAGAGGACAGACTTTGAATAAATTTAGCATTGGTGGCCTATTTCGCTTGTATGGCCCTTAATAAGGAAAATAGTTTAAATGCAAAATTACAAACCAGACTGGACACTGCAGAAGTGTGCTATTGTCGATATATACTGTATATGTGACTTCTGGTCGAATGAGGGAGCGAGTATCTGAACTCAAACATTGTGTAACCAGGGCAGTCATTTTCCTCTTATTGATCTGTGGTGTAAAAAACAACACAAAAGCAAACACAATGCCTTCCTCCATATTAAGCCCTGATAACTAAAAATAATTAAAACAACACACATTTAAGGTATTTTTTAAAAATCATTACCTTTTCTTTTTCATTTGACCAACAGGAGATTGTCTAACAGTTGATGATCGGATTCAGCACCATGGAGAGACTAAGAGGGCGAAATCAGCAAATCACCACCAGGCCAACTGATTAAAGTGATCATTTTACTTCATCATCACTCTGTTCAAGATTGAAATATCAATATTTTTCCATAGAAACTAAAATACTCAAGCTAAAGAGCGAAAGAGCATTGGAATTTTAGCTTTCCTCTACACTCAAATTGAAGCATTTCTGGCCTGTAGTACCAGTCGTACCAAACATAAAGTGAAGTGAAAACAGTTTTGATTAGATTATTGGGCAACTGGACTTTGCTTTCTCAGTCAGTTAGTGAGTATATCAATGTTTGGTTTGCTGCCGTACCTTTAATAATAGTTGTCAACTAATAAGACACAACATTTTAAAAGATCAGTTAAAGGAACACACATTTATTATTGCACTTCAATAAAGTTGGAGGACTCAAGAGAGACAAAAAAGAATGGTGAAAATACAGGCAGCAGACCCAAAATATCCTGAAATGTAGTCCTTAGTATGGGTCAAACTATAAACCCAATAGATCCTACATTTCCCATAATGCAACTCAACACCATCTTTCTGCACACCCTCCCTAACTTTTTAAAACCCCACATCTCCAGTTTATAATGCAGGTTTTCCGTTTTATTGTTATTCTATTATTTTTAGATTCTAGAGCTAAAGCCGAGATAACCCCGATGACATAATCAGAGTTATTTCCTCAGACTTTAGAAAGCTTGCTAAGATTATTACTATTGTAGAAATCTGAATGTCATGTGAAATGACAGTCAATTTAATTTAATTTAATAATGATCTTTATTGTACCAGTATGTATGATGGCATGTGATGAAACTCTTAACAGAGAACATTAAGTGAGATTGGAGACAGTTTAAATACTCCATGAAGAAGATTGAGGATTGCAACTTTAATGAACAATGAATCATTACAACCTACAACAAATGCTCTGTGTGAACTAATTAACTGAGAATTCAAAGATTGTATATGCACCTTCTCTCCATTACTTTTGTCTTTTCAGTATTTATATACCAATTTAAATATGCTTTTTTTGTTATTGGCATGAACTTTGTTAATGTTAAATATCAATCCAGTTAATGAAGGAGTCAGCTGCCCCACTTATGATGAATAGGAGACTGGCTTTCAGAATGATTGCCAAACCAAAGCTTCTCCTCGTATACCATTATATTATATAACAATCTGCACTAAAACAGTGTGTGCAGCTCAGTCTTATTCTTATTCTTATTTGAGGGATAGTATTTAGGTTATCCTTCCTTCATTTCTTCTTGTTGATGAAGTGTTGAAAAGCATTACAGCTCTCTCATCAGTGGTGGTTGCAAATATAATGAGCTAGCTTTATAAACAACATTAATAGTAATTTCCCAAAATGCATGTTTAGTATAGTAAAAAAAAATAGGTTCTAAGCAACATAAATAACTTCCTGTTTTCAGAAAATATGAGAAAAAAATGAATGAATGCCACATGTTGTGAATTACGTATCAGAGAGAACATCAGTAAAGCTCCCATTGTTTGATCACTCGTGAGGCCTAAATATAATATTTATGTAAATATAATGTTGATATCTAACAGATAGCTACCGCATTTCATTTAGTTCCCACATTTATGCTTCCTGCGATATGACACATGCACTTAATTTGATTTTATACGGGTGACAGTGTGTTTTATGACTTAATTGAAGCTATTCCTTGGCCTTATCTCACAAATGAAGAATAAGTCATAAAACAACAAAGAGATCTCAGTGATTTCCGTGTGTTGTGTAAGCTCATAAAACACGAGCTTACACAACACACGGTTTACACACTTGTATGAGTACTTATTTTTAGTGAGTAACTGTGCTGTTATTTGAGGTATTTCTGTGACTTCTAAAAGAAACCTTCATCTCCAGCTAAGACAAACAATGCTAAAAACAACTTTAAATTGACTTGAGTCGAGCAACATATATTTAACAAATTAGACCTCCTAGACTGGAGCCGTCACTTTAAAGCGTCATCAATTAAATATGATTCAATATGTCAGATGAGCGTAACAATGTTCATGACAACTTATATATATATATATTAAGTTTTGATATTGAATGTAGGCTACTAATTCAACTTCAATCTTGACATCGTGACATTGTGAGATACTGGATTAGCTTGTTTACAAACATTTAAGCAAGAAAGTTGCAGAGTTGTTGCAAGGTGTTTTTTATTTCACTTGTTTACAACCCAACGTAAAAAGGGCAAATTCAAATGTTTACACTCTGGCTTTATGTTAAACAAACAAGATGTAAATGTTAATAAGTGAGCTTTAGAGGTGCTATTGTTACTGTTTACAGTACCAGGCTTGCTGTTTCCAGGCTCTGTGCTAAGCTAGGCTAAGCTCAGACATAAAACCACTCTGAAAACACAGAGGCGAAGTGGCCACATGCACAGAGGCTATTCCTTTCCTTCAGCCCAGCTGGCCATGTGCAGCACCTGACCTTTGGCTACTCCTGACAGACTGCTTTCCTTCAGTTGATAAACCCTTGGCTATCTTTTTCCTACAGTCAGTCCCCCCCCCCCACCTCTCTATACCTTTACTATTACCTTCCTCTCTTTCCCAATAGCTTCATCTCCCTCTCTGCCAAGGATTGTGATCTCTTTGGTGTTGAGTTAATGTTTGATTTGCAACCTCGAGATATAAAGGTTTTTTTCCCCCCATTCATGTTAGTCTCATTAGCTCAGTGGTTCTCTGTGGAGCACATCTGTGTTTCCTTAGCTTCACTTGTACTTTACACCTTAGGTGTACTTTACTGTTGCAGGTAGATTCTGTCTTTGTTAGTCTTGATCAGCTGTCCCTTCTGAGTTACGTTGTGGATAGTTCTTCTGCTCCTGGCTTCTTGTCAGTTTTGCCAAGAGAATCATGCCTCGTTGGCTGGTGTGGCTGTGGTACCACAGAAACTACCTCATCATCGTTGTCACTCCGCTCGCACTCCTTCCCCTGCCACTCATCATCCCTACATCGGTGAGTGTGTGTGCGTGGCGGTAACTTGACTAAATAACTGAGTGTTTTTATCTGTGTTGTCCTTGACTGAAAGAACATTACAGGTGTTAAAAACAAGAGTCTTAAACAACAGTTGTGGTGGGTTTGACTGTTGGAAAAGATGTTTGCTCCCTATCTGTGCCACTTTTTTTCTATTTATGTACTTCTTGAATGCACTGAACATGCCAGAGAGGTACATCGTGGAAACAAATGCTCATTAATTTTGCTTGGGTTATACTGTCCACGTTATCAACACCTGGAGATGGCTGCAACAGATGTGCACATGTTGTTTCACATGCTCATCAAATATTTGTCCTGAGGATTTAATATCCTTTGAGTAGCCTACAACCTGTTGATTAATCTGTCGATTTGCCTAAATAGTTATTTTATGTTGGTGCACATGTTTGCGGTTGTCTTATAGTAAATTTCAGGACACATTACAATGTATGTGTCAGCGACTCGATCGTCAAAATCAAGCAAATGCCACACTGGAGACAATCTTTTTATGAATAAAAATGTATGCCATCACAATTATTTAATAGATACATCAATTGCATATTAACACATTATGGCTTTAAATAATATGTTAAAGCCACAAATTAAAAGGAAATCACATACTTTACTTCCCACTTTTAGCAATGAGTGAAGTCACACTGGTTTGGTTTGGTCTGTAAAGGATAAAATAAACCATCAAACTGATAACATTGATAAAATAAATCCAGGTGATTTGTTCTGTAGCTTGTGTTTGAATTTCCCTTCCTAACATTCCTAAAATGATCTGTAGAAACACAGTCATCTTATAAACCTGGTGTCACATGTAACCTCATCAGCATGTTGATTTGATTGTCTTTATTTAATGACTTACTGGATAAGAGAGATAAGTGTGCAGTTAATCTTAAACCAATTTTAACCACATTGGACAACAAAGAGATTTTAGGCGCCAAGAAAGACACATAAACATGGCTGCATGCTAGATTTTTAAATGGACAAATAATACATTGCATGCAAAGTTATTGATGTAGTGATACATCTGGGCTTTTCATAGTTTCTTTAAACTATGGAAACAATATTACATTATTATCATTATTATGATAACAATAATTAAAGAAATAATTGAAAATGTATACCATTCATATTCTCTAAAAACAGATTCTACAGTCTTATGTAGAATTGTTATTGGAAGCGTTCTTGTTTCCGTTTGTAGTCGGAGTAGTTTTGACTAATCTCTTTCTAGCAGACTTTGGTTGAATGCAGGTAAACAGTCGGAGTAAAGAACAAAAGAGGCAGAACGCATTGGCCGAAATGCAATCTGGGAACCCACAGACTATCGTCTGACGAAGGTTTAGCTTTTTCATTGTTTAAAATTACGCTCGGAAACTAGCTATTTGTGAAACAATTCGGTCGTACAGAATGTCTCTGCACTCCAACTCCAGTCTTGCATCTCAAGTTGGTTATCTCACCGTAAACAACGAGCAGAGCACGCAAAAGCAAGTTTTTGCCCAGATATCGGCTGGCTACAGCAGAACCCCTGAAATAAAGCCAGTCTTATGTCTGTCTGTTAAATATATGGCTACAGCCAGTAGTTCTTAGCTTAGCTTAGCATAAAGACTGGAAACAGGGGGAAACAACTTGCCAGATTCTACCAGAAGTACAAAAGCCCCCCCCCCCCCCCAAAGAAAAACTGACCAGCACTACTGTCATGTCTTGTTTGTTTAATCTGTAAAAAAAAAAACAAAGTGTGACAAGAACAAGTTGTTGTTTTACGAGGGGTTTATCTGCCAGACTCTTTTTTTGTGTCTGGGAGCAGTGACATCCTGGAGTCCCTAGTGGCCAAGCAACTTCTCCTAGCTAAGGAGAACCATCCGGTGAAAATGATATTATAGTTGTAAAGTAAGTAAAAGGTATTAAGAGCAAAAACGATACACGATACTGTCGGAGTGGGCTATCATTACATAGTGTATATATAGATATTACAATTAACATATTTTACACATTTCACTCAAAGTGTGGAGCTGAGCGAGCAGTGGAAACCTTTGTGTCGGGTAGTTTAAACTGTTTGTGATTTCACTAAGGACCCATAAACAGTTATCTAGTGAAACAAGAGCACAACAAACTGTTGGTTTTATCAACAAGGGTTGCTCTTATCTCCATGAGTAAAGTCTTATTGCCTTTAAAAGAGATAAAGGACAAAGGACGAGAAAGCTGACATACTGTCTGAACTTCACTGTAAAGTGTGTCTGACTCTGTTTATGTGTGCGTGTCTTATTTGTGCCATCTAAATCTCTAACTTTGAATATCTCATATTGAATATAGCATATTTCAGATGTTCAATGATATAATGCTGCACTAATGACGTGATGTTTGTCACTTCTCATGAAGACAATTTGGCCTGAACACTTCTTCTTCACTGCTAATTACATCCGACCCGTGTGTGTGTGTGTGTGTGTGTGTTTACAGCAAGCCAGATGTGGTTATGCTATCATCCTCATGGCTCTGTACTGGTGTACAGAGTGTATGCCTCTGGCTGTGACTGCCCTGCTGCCAGTCGTCCTCTTCCCCATGATGGGCATCATGAAGGCTGGAGACGTACAGTACTTATTAAGGCTACATTTTGTGCTTCATTATGCGCCAGCTTAAGTTGAATAATGGGAAACCATATCTCATGTGAACAAACAATCAGAAAAGGGAAGAGACCAACTTAAGTTAAATGCAGCTGACTTGCTATGCAGTCTTCCTCACTTTTTTCCTCCTCTCACCTCTTGATTAAGTAATTATATTAAGCTACACATCTTTGAGATGTTACCTTACTACAACCTCATATTTGTCTTTCCTTGGCTTGCAAAAGGTCAGAGGTCAGGATCAGATAGAGCAGGAAATTGGCTTTGTTTTAAATGATGAAACACTGCATGCTGAAAGTGTTGATCTGACCCTCAGTGTCAGGACACATTGTACAGACACAGTCAAATCTGCCGATGCAGTGCTTTACTTTTATTGCTCATAAAACAAATTGGATGATACATTATGTATGGGGGAGCATGTTCACAGGCCATTGCATTAGTTCAAAGACAAGCTATGTTTGTTTTGCATGTGTTTGGATTTTTGATTCTTCTGCTGAAGTTAGTGTCTGTGTGATGTGTTTCAGGTCAGTATTGAGTATCTGAAAGACTCTAACATGCTGTTCATTGGTGGCCTGTTGGTGGCCATCGCAGTGGAGCACTGGAGCCTTCATAAGCGCATCGCTCTCCGAGTTCTGCTGCTGGTTGGCGTTCGTCCGGCCCTGTAAGAAAACGTGATACAGCTCACCTGTACAGCAGACAGCGAAAAGAAAGATGTAACCAGAGGGTCAACAGTGCCTCCAAGGATCTTTATAGTCTTGACTTGCTCATGTTTTCAAATGTCAGAAATGCTCAATTGATTACGAAAATCATCCATTCAGCACCTCTTATGATATAATGTGTCTCTCAGGATGATAGATGCATATACACAAAAAGAAATCAAAGACCTCAGCTTCATCCATTTGACAAGACATGCAGAATTTAGAAAAAACGCTGCTAAGAGAGAAAAATGCACTCAATTACAGAAACACACTGTAAAAACACAACAGATCTCATCACCACCACCACTGTTCTACTCGTGATCCGTGTCCTCGTATTCACTCCATGTCACCACCCTCTCACACAGGTTAATGTTGGGCTTCATGATCGTCTCGTCCCTCCTGTCCATGTGGATCAGCAACTCGGCCACCACAGCCATGATGCTGCCCATAGCCCAGGCCGTGCTGCAGCAGCTGAAGGCCACAGAGGCTCAGGCGGACGAGCGAGATTTCCAGGCTGCAGTCGAGCACAACCACGCGTTTGAGCTGGAGATCAGACAAACTAAAGAAGAAAAGATGGCCGAGAAACAGCCAGACACCATGGTTCAGCTGGAGGACGAAAAGTGTAAGGAACAATGTCTGCTATAGATAACAATAACCTTTGGGATGACGTTAACTTACTGAATACCTTGGGCTCCAGATGAACATGAGTGGAGGCCAGAGTCACTGCTGGAGTCCAAGAGAAAAGCGATGGAGGCAAAGTACCAGCTCCTGACCAAAGGGATGTGTCTGAGTGTGTGTTACTCTGCCAGCATCGGAGGCACGGCCACGCTCACCGGCACGACCCCTAACCTCATCCTTAAGGGTCAAATCGACAAGTAAGGCATTAACAAACACGGGAGAATATTATTCCAGCTGTTTGTGCCCTCCTCTCATCTCTCCGTCTTTCTCATCTTGTGTAAAGGCTCTTCCCTGAGAATGATGACGTCATCAACTTTGCCAGCTGGTTTGCCTTTGCTTTTCCCAACTCGGTGCTCATGCTGGTGTTGACCTTTTTCTGGCTTCAGTTTATGTTCCTGGGCTTCAAGTAAGACAACTTCAGCTTAGTACAGTCAGTATGGTCATTAAACCTCAAATAAAAAATATGTATTTTACAGAAAAGTACTAAAACTGTCCACAGTTCAAGGTTAGGCTTTTTTGCCATTTTTTTTCTCAAAGTCATTCGGGGTGTTATTTTGTGCTTTGGGTTAACTGACCCTTTAGAGAAGAAGCTGAATTTATACCAGAAAGTAACAAAAACATAACATACAGTATTCTACAACATTTTGGGGAAAACGGTTATTTTCTTTCCTGCAGAGCATTAAATATCAGAAATGAAGCTACATGCAGCAGCTTGTTAGCTTAGCTTAGTGAAAAGAATGGAAACAGGGGGAAACAGCCAGCCTGCTCTGTCTGACTATTTCTTGAAGTAAAGAAAGTGGAATGACATACATGGACTTTATTTCCTGTGTCTTATGAAGACAACTAAATGCTGAATTCCATTTACATGTTTCAGTTTCAGGGTCCTGGTATTATTCATGCTGGCTCACTGTCACGCTGTCACAGTCTTGGATCGAACAGAGCCATCGTTAATGTTAATAGTAACACCTGTCTTAACATGAAACATCTGCTGTGAAAAAGGTCTGTTATGACACTAATTGCAGTTCCACAGGCCACTAGTGATCTGTGATGGGTTTGATGTGAAGTTTACCAGCTTTACTTATGTTGCACATGTTATCATTGTTGACACTACAGCTGTTGGATGAGTTTTATGGTACAAGATGCAGCAACAGAGCTCAAGACATTATCAGGGACAAATCCAACCACTTGATTTCAAGACAGCTTTCTATACAGTGCATCCGGAAAGTCTTCACAGCGCTTCACTTTTTCCACATTTTGTTATGTTACAGCCTTATTCCACTAAATAATTCAACTGATCATCCTTGAGATGTTTCTAAAACTTGCTTCAGTTGATTGTAGAAGGGCCTTAGTCAGGGAGGTGACCAAGAACCCGATGGTCACTCTGACAGAGCTCCAGCGTTGCTCTGTGACGAGAAGGACAACCATCTCTGCAGCACTCCACCAATCAGGCCCGTATGGTAGAGTGGCCAGGCGGAAGCCACTCCTCAGTAAAAGGCATATGACATGAGAAACAAAATTCTCTGGTCTCATGAAACAAAGATTTAACTCTTTGGCCTGAAAGCCAAGCATCATGTCTGGAGGAAACCAGGCACCACTCATCACCTGGCCAATGCCATCCCTACAGTGAAGCATGCTGGGGGCAGCATCATGCTGTGGCAATGTTTTTCAGCGGCAGGAACTGGGAGACTAGTCAGGATCGAGGGAAAGATGAATGCAGCAATGGTGCAGAGACATCCTTGATGAAAACCTGCTCCAGAGCGATCTGGACCTCAGACTGGGACGAAGGTTCATCTTCCAACAGGACAACGACCCTAAGCACACAGCCAAGATAACAAAGGAGTGGCTTCGGGACGACTCTGTGAATGTCCTTGAGTGGCCCAGCCAGAGCCCAGACTTGAACCCGATTGAACATCTCTGGAGAGATCTGAAACTGGCTGTGCACCGACGCTCCCCATCTAACCTGATGGAGCTTGAGAGGTCCTGCAAAGAAGAATGGGAGAAACTGCCCCAAAATAGTTGTGCCTAGCTTGTAGCATCATACTCAAAAAGACTTGAGGCTGTAATTGCTGCCAAAGGTCAACAAAGTATTGAGCAAAGGCTGTGAATACTTATGTATGTGTTGTATTTTCGGTCTTTATTTTTAATAGATTTGCAAAAATTTGAAACAAACTTTTTTCACTTGGTCATTGTTGGGTATTGTGTGTAGAATTGAGGAAAAAATAATTTAATCCATTTTGTAATAAGGCTGTAATGTAACAAAATGTGGAAAAAGTGAAGTGCTGTGAATACTTTCCAGATGCACTGCATCCTCAGGCAGTACCACTGTGACTTTCTATTATTTTGTATGCTTCAACCTGACTGAGTTTTTTTTTCAACTATTTGAGAAACAAGTGAAAGTAAATTTTCAGTAAAGAAATTCTGTCCAAACTTGGTATCACATAATGACACCACTATGAAAAAAGTGCTGAAATCCATGGTTTGCTCAACCTTTACCTTTAGTCCATGCTTATAAATCTTCTTTGCTTTCCAATCTGTGACATATTTGCACTTTGTACTTTTCTCCTAAGCATGAAGCAGTCATTTGGCTGTAGCAAAAAAAGCGACCGAGAGAAGGAGGCATACACGGTGATGAAGCAGGAGTACAATAAGCTGGGGCGCATGGTGTTTGCTGAGTGGGCGGTGCTCACCATCTTTGTCCTGCTGATAGTCCTGTGGTTCACCAGGGAGCCGGGCTTCATAGACGGCTGGGCTACCGTGCTCTTCAATAAGGGAGGACCGTGAGTCTTTCTCTTTTTTACTTTGTTTTTGTCATGACTTTGTGTGGCGATATTCTATAATTTTCATATTGTCAACAAATCCCAAGAAAAGACTAAAACAAATGAACTGATCCCTCTATATTGTCTGTGTAGCCAAAGTCCGGTATATAAATTATTCCTCTGTGCCATACACCTCCATTACTGTCTGAAAACTATTGAAAACATATCACCGTTGCACTTGGTGACATGCTCCTTAATTACAACGGACAAGGGCTCTGTAGTTTATTTCTGGTCAATCCTACGTACAATTTTCTGCTTCTGTAAATACAAGAACAAATCTGCAGCTGAAAATAGTCCCCAACAAAATACATGATTTATTCCTGTTTGAGCTAAAAACTACAATACCCTGCTGATTAATGAAGTGATTAACCCTTTTTTAAAGATGAAACTAAATGTTTCTGACTCTTTTTTAAAGAGAACAAATGGCTTTGGGGCCGAGCGCCACAGAGAGATGGACTGTTCCACATTGTTGGTTTTGGTCTTTTCATCGGGCTCGTTGACAATTAGAAACGTGTAGAATATTTTCAGATTTATCCTTTAAACTTCTCTCTTTCACGTCCTTTAACTTTTGTCCTCTATTTTTCCTTTTTAAAATATGCGGAAACTCATAAACCCTTGATGTCTTCCACACAAATGGCATTAAGATGTAAAACTAGTACATCATTTACACATAAATGCATCTCTGTTCTTAGTTCTATAGTTTGCACTATGACAACAGTGAAACAGAGCAGGAAACAAGGCAGCAACACATTCAAACAATATGTGGAATAATGTTGTCCCTCAGGTTTGTGTCCGATGGAACCGTCGCTATCTTAATGTCGATGCTGTTCTTCGTCATCCCCTCCCAGATGCCCAAGTGTGGTGGCTACGGCAACAATCACGAAGGTGAAATGTTTAATCCACTAATCCCTAATAATACAATGCCTTCATGATGTTCGTGTGACCTAAATTTCAGCTCATTGTAACACTGCATGATTATTACCAAGCGGATATGACACTGCTCTTTAAAACTAATTACTTTTTCATGTTCACACTTCATCTGGGTCTCACAGGTAAGATGTTGAATGCTCCCTCCACTCTGCTGAACTGGCAGGTGGTCCACGAGCGAATGCCCTGGCACATCATCCTGCTGCTGGGAGGAGGCTTCGCTCTGGCTGCTGGCAGTGAGGTAAACACCCAGAGAGGTATAGCACGGATTATTTAAAGTGGGGTTGTGTAAGGTAATCCATAGTCGGTGTATTATCTACAGTAAATGGCGATTAGCATGCCCCTCGTTTGGAAAAAACATGGAAGCAAAGCAATGTACTGGTGTAAAGATTTTTTTTGCTGCTTTACCTCGCTGTCAGACAGCCCTTTCTGACAGGGAGCTGAAACCGTTATATTCATCTACGATCTCTTCAAAGCCAACAAGACTCCATTGACAAAAACAGTGATTTTACCTTACAGATCATGGAAGTTGCTGGTCTTAACTAACCCTTTAAAACACCAAAGAGACACAACAAAACAAACCGCTTCAGTTCACAGGCAGTAAAGGGCTGTCTGATGGCAACGTAGAGCAGTGAACATTTTCTAAATATCGCGTACACTTAAACTGATATTGATATTTTTTAAGTGGGCCCTTCTTTTAGATGTCTAAAATATGTTTTGCTGCTGCCCCCGTCTACAGCAGTGCATTGCTCTGCTCCCGTGCTGGTACTCATGTCTGCTTCTCCAAACTGGGGACGTACCGACTGTCAGTTACTGTAGATAACACACCGACTCTGGATAAGTACTTCATACAACCCCACTTCAAAACATCCCGACTATCCCTTTCAGACTTCATGTTCCCTTTGTATTGTGCTGAAAGGATTTGTTGACTAATCCACGACTGAATGCTAATTTTTATTTATGCATTTTGTAAAAATGGTTCTGGTTACTGCTTTTCAAATGCGAGGAGTTCCTGTACGTCTGTGTTTCACGTCATTTCTGCTCAAAACGTTTGTCAACAGGTGTCAGGTCTGTCCAAGTGGCTGGGAAATAGCTTGGCACCCCTGGAGCAAATCCCCCCCTACGCTATCTCGTTGCTGCTCAGCATGCTGGTGGCAACGTTCACCGAATGCTCCAGCAACACAGCCACCACCACCCTGTTCCTGCCCATCCTGGCCTCAATGGTAAGCAGATGTCCACATGTACACACCGGTGTTAACACACGGCCTCTTCATGTATTTAACTGTGCTGTGTTTCTGATAGGCCACAGCTATTAACATACACCCGCTGTACGTGATGATTCCCTGCACCATTGCTGCCTCTCTGGCCTTCATGCTGCCTGTGGCCACACCGCCCAACGCCATCGCCTTTTCTTTTGGAAAACTCAAAGTCATGGACATGGTGAGACTCGCACTCACAATACACAATCTATGTTACAAGATTCATTCATGTGAGCAAGGTGTAGAGGACCTCATTTAAAAGAAGATAGATCTTTGCGGAGGTAGGAGGGAGGAAAAGTGTACTTTACAAAGACTGTAGAGAAATATTAACGCAGCAGAGCTTGTAGGATCTTCAAAAATGTTTTGAGTCTTTGATTTTAGTTCATGGTGTGTAAAATCTCCCTGTGAGGAGACTAAATTAATTGCTTTTAATTAAGACTTTTAAAGAACTGTATGTACCCTGTTTTTCGATCTCCACTCGTACGGTATACTGATCAGAATGTCACTGTCTGTTCCTTCAGGTGAAAACTGGCTTCGTGCTGAACATCATTGGGATTTTGACAGTTAATTTAGGCATCAACACCTGGGGAATGGCCTTGTTTGACTTGGGCACCATACCTCATTGGGTCAACGTTACAAACGACAAACCTTGAGGAGGGGAGGACTGAGAGAGAGAGAGAGAGACATGGAGAACAGGAATGACACCGAATGGTTTTTTAAAGCCCCTGAAAACTTGAAATCTTAAGTGACTGTTTTCGACTGTCTCTGAGACAGTCGAAAATATTCATGACTAAATAAGCGAGAGAGAAGGGGAGTAAATAAAAGGTTCAGTAAATGTGATAAAGAAAATTAAGTTTAAAAAACATTTAGATCAAGTTTTGCTTAGCAGTGGCACACCACATACTCTCACACAAACCTTTACGTATATAAAACGAGACTTTGGTTTCAAAAAACAACAACCGATAAGCTTGAATTGATATCAGACTATAATTAGCTGAGCACTATAATTAGACGGACTCTCCCTTATAGGTGTTTCGTACTTCCTCGTGACATTCTATTGACTGAACAAAACAATAATTAAGTGTTCACTAGTAAAAAAACTGAGGCCACTTCCTTGTACACATTCCCTGAATGTGACGTAATCTTTTTGATCTATTTATCACTCACAGATGTTGCGTGTACACTGTGTGTGTGTGTGATTATTTAAATTGTGATTATTCTGAGTGATGTGTTTACAAACAATGTGAAAATTATCTGAAACTGAATTAATTGCATGAGTTGATTTAACTTATTACTGTGGTCTATTGTTAAAGTCTTTGTTTCATTGTCGCACATTTAATTTGTATCAGTGTATTTGTCACACTGTTTTATGAACAAGTATTTACTTTACATTTCTTAACTTTTTATGATTATTTGTTTTCTTTTAAGGGATATTATAATCTTAAATTCTAAATACGCTGCCTAGATTAATCCGGGTGAAAGCTATTAATGGAATGGAATGTTTGACATTTTGGGAAATACGCATATTTGTTTTCTTGCAGAGAGAAGACCGATGTCACTCTCTGTACAGTAAATGTGAAACTACAGCTAGCAGCTGGTTATTTTAGATTAGCATAAAGACTAGGAACAAGATAACCTAGCTCTGTCCTATGGTAATAAAAAAGAAAAGCCTCTAAAAGTCCCTAATGTTCATGTTCTTTGTTCACCGTACACAAGTTTAAAAATGTTATCCACAAAATTATTTCTTGTCCGATTAAACAAACTATATATATATAAATAATGTCTTGATTATGAGCCTCTGTGGTGCTGGTAGGCTAATTTTTAACCATCACCAAGTTAACCATCTCCTCACTCCAGCTTCACACTGAAGGGACAAACATGAGAGTGGAATCAATCTCCTTATCTCAGCAAGAAAGTGTATTTCCTGAAATGTTGAACTATTCCTTTGACCGATAAATTCCAGTTATAAGGGCCATATGTCCTCAAAGTGCAGGAGACGCTGAAAAACATCCTTTAGCGTGGAGGAAGTTAAAACATAGAGAGTGCACATATCAATAGCAGGAAGTTGTTACTAACATCGGGTAGCATGAGTACAGATGAAAGGGCTGGTTGAAGGACAACTTTGAGATAAGAAACTGCCGACAGGATATGGTTGTAGTGGAGGTTAGTATCTACTGTGATTATTCCAGGTAAATGAACTGAAAATGTAGAGAGAGGTAACAACCCAGTGGTGTTTTACTTCTACATTTATGTACCAGAGCTGTTTATATTATGAAAATAATATCATGTAAACAAAGTGTGAAATATCTCTCATTCCCTTATAATATTAACAGACAAGACACTGTGATATTTCAAAAAAGTCCCGTAAATCTTTATTTATTTTTTACTTTTGTTCAGTCATACCAACAATTGGATGGTCAAGAACTCGACATCAGTTCAAAATAATTTGTACATGAGTCACAATCAGTCAAAAATAAATCTGCTCTACTTTTTCTGACATAACATTCAAGTCAGTTTTATCTCAGATTAACAGAGTCCAATTGGAGCTCTTCGTTTTCTTTACTTAATTCCCTTTAGCTGACAATCAGCAATTTGCAGACTAAAACAAAGTCACCCAGATTGTAATCTCTTTGACCCAATGACAATCTGAATCCATTTCCACCCTTTTCTTGTGTTGATCTGAACACACAGCAGGTGCATTGATGTAAGTTTCTCTAAACTGGCTGCACTTCCTTACAGACCTGACTTATCTAGCTTTTGCAGCATTTGCAGCTTTTGCACTTGCTGTAACGGGTGGATTTTACTGCAGAATCACTAAAAAAACAGGAACCAAAATGTACTTTTGAGTGCTTCAAATAAAAGAGTATATGCAGATAGGCTGAAATAAAAGAACAATTTGGACACTTTTTGAGTCAGGTTGTGTCTCAGCACAGTCAGAGAGAAAGCCAAGTGTGTAGACTACAATTTAGAGGCGTCCCAAGACACTGATTCTCTGTGTAATAGATTCCCTCAAATAACAAGAGATCAACACATTCAGGTCTTAACTTACTGGAATATCCCTAAAAAAAGGAAGAGACAGAAATGTATGAGAGGCAGAAATTAGAGAAACAACAAATGGACTGAAGAGATATGAGACAGACTGATGTAGAAATAGACTTTAGATTGCACACAAACAATAAAAATATATGTGATTTTAGGGTGATTTCTGCTACATTCCCCTTATCTTTTTCCTTTGTGCAACATAAATCTGATTGAAATATATATCGACATTTAAAATTGCTGATTCTCCTTTTCTTCTCTTATGAAGTGTTTCCAAACAGCAAAAACTTCAACTCGGATAGGCAACCTAACAAAAGTTTTAACAACTTCTTTATGACCTGAACAAAGCAACATGAGGCTTGAAAAGTACAACTAGTACACACGTGACAAAGTACATTTATAGTCATATCAGATTAGCTCATCTTTAAAAGTTTCCCCTTTTTTGTCTCTGTAGATATGTTGTGCTTTGAGCAAAGACAATAAACACATACACCCTTGGGTAACACACGCCACACAACTCGAGAAATAAATAAAGAACAAAGGAAACAGGTCTGATGAACTAACAGGTTTCAAAAATCTATTTTACCTTTAGAAACCAAATGACCACATTATTGACATTTAAGTTATTATATTCTGACCAGACCATTAATCATGCATCACACTGACAGACACAAACAGACAGTCATACAAAGTACACAAACACACACACTCCAAAAAGCTCACTCACTGAAACTGAGAAGAAGAACTGTCCTGTTCTCAAAACACACGAGTTTAGATGCAATATTTGTTCCTAAACCCTAACATACAGCAATGAAAAAAAAAGAAAAATCTATCAATATTTGAAGATACAGAGTTTTTACTTTTTTCACTTCACACGTGGCTAGAGAGCGAAAAAACCATCTGATAGTTCCTAAAAAGTTGTTTACTTGCTGGTTTATCATGTTACAAAAACCCTTTGTTAGAGCGACCCCACGCCGTGCTGTGAAATGTGTGTGTGTTTGCAGCTTTTAGGCGTTTGCCAAACTTATACATGCTAACACAAACACACACACACAAACAGTTTGCAACTGACACATCTGTGTGGCCGTTTTCTGGATGGTGTTCTCTCAGCGGGAGAAAGAGATAGGGAAAGAGAGGGATAGAGAGAGAGACTACTGGATTGACAGGATGTTAATCCCACCAGTGTACTCCGATCGTCCCCCAGGTCAGTCCGTACATCCACCTGTCTCTCGTGCCAGCGCGCCGTCTCTACGTCCCGCCGTTGTACGAGTAGTCTGCCTTGTTGTGCATCACCAGCTTATTGTCCACAAAGTAGAAGCTGTCGGACTGCGTCTCATACGGGTGCAGGACCATCTCTCTGACTGAGGGCAGACACAAAAACATCACTGCTGTGAGAGCACTGGCTCACAACCAAGGGGTCTAAGATACATTTGAGGGGGTCCAAATATGAGTAAAGGGATAAGAAAGAATAACTAAAACATGTATTTTAGCTATACTAGCAGCACGACTTGAATATCCCCCTCAGGATTCATTTTAATAATTGTCTGTTTTGTTCATTGAGTACATATTTTAAAGCAAAATAATTTACTTACTGATGTCTTCAGACAGAGGTGGAAACTCGTAGATATGTTCACAGGTGTTTTTGCTGCTGGGCATGCAGAAGCCAAACTCAAAGTCAAAACTCTTGAGCAACTTCTCTCTGAAATAATGTCTCTCAATCATCCTGAAGTTTTCTATCGGCATGTCTCCGACCGTGAACTCAACACTGCGGGGACAAAGACAGAGGACAGAGACAGACAGAATAAAGTGAGCGGGGCAGAGAAATCACAGACAAACAAAGAAAGACACAGAGGACACATCCTTATAAATAAAGATTCACACACGTTCTCACTTACGTGGCTCCAACTTGCCGCAGTCGTAGAAAAGCGGGGGTGAACTGGTAACGGACAAATCGGCCGGCGTTTGGGTCAACGTCCCTCTTTTCCCCTGCTTTGTCTAAGTTAAAGATCATTTGCGTGGAACAGAAACAGAAGCAAACTAAACATGTTTAGTTTTGGACATTTTCTTGTCTTGCCTGTGGTTGACTGTTTCAAAACAGACAGTATTAAACAACCCAGAAAACTAGAATAAGTGCCAGTTTTATATTCCAGTTCACGTCTACTATCAAAAACAATGCATTTTGTTTGGTAAAATATGCACCAATGTGTTGATGGGAAGTTAATGGATTTGTTTAGTGGATGTGTACAGCCTACATGTGTGAGGCTGCTTTATAATGTTGATTTACTGCAAGTATTTTCATGGTAAATAAAGGTTAAGTGAAAGACATCCATCAGTGACTCGCCTGTGGATGGAGGTTTGGTGATTTCAAACAGCACCGTGGCAGACTCCATGTCTCTGATCCTGAATCTGGTGAAGTCAATGTTGTAAATGTTCTCGTCCGGGCTGCAAAGATAATCTGAAAAAGACAGGGAAAGAGAGAGACAGAATTACAGATTAGACACTAATAGTACACTCCCTGATCAATACTTTTTGAGTGTTCAGAGCAGAGAGGGTCAAAAAGTGACGGTTGGAACGGTCTTTGATCAGATATTTTGAGATGCCATTTAAGAAATATTTAATTTAGGCAAAGATGGTTGTTTTAACTGTGATGCACTGAGCAGTTTGGCATATTTTGAATGAAAAAGGTTTAAAACATGTTTATGTTTCTTAGGTATCAAAACAAGTATTGTTATGGTTTTAGTGGCACCAATGCCAGAATTTTAAGTTACTTTCCTATTATGATATTAAAAATACCTCATTTGCCAGCTATCAAATATGTTTGTTTTCTTTCTTATTAAAGATATTAGATCACTGAAATTACTTCTGAAAATAACTGACATGAATCTTAATGTAAAAATGTGTTAGAGGAGCCATTTCCTCACAAATGGGACAGTGCACACACACGCACGCACGCACACACACACACATACACGCACACACGCACACACACGCACACACACACGCACACACACACACGCACACACACACACGGTAAGAAGGAGACAAGTTATTTTCATTCTTCTAATCCTTCCTGCCCTCACCGGGCAGTGTCACTGCTTATTAGCGTTCCCCAGCAGAGCAGACACTTCCTGCTTCCTGCCTGATCCGATGGCACCGCAGGCCCGCATGTGTAATTTCAACATCTCTCCATCATTTCCACTGAGGATCCCTCCCTCCCTCCCCCCCTCCCTCCCTCCCCTCACTACGGCAATCACAAAGCTCACATGGATGAAAAATAAATTACAAATACATTTGGGATCATTTCAGAGAGGGGAGCACTGCGGGTCTGAGTCAGTGAATGTGTGATGACAAGTTAATAAATCTGCAGCTGTCACACAGACACACGATGTCCGCTGTGTCTGCTGACCACATCTGTCTGCTCAAAGACAAAGAAGAACAACGGTGGAGACATGGACGTCTATCGGTACTCGAGGGATCCTTTAATCACTACTGATAGAGCTCTGACTGTCCAATCAACCCAACAGCTGTTCTCTCTGACACAGACGGCTTCCCACTAAAAAACATGACAACGTGATATGTCCAGATGTTACCATCAGCTCCCAACTCTGCATCTCACGTGTGTTTTTTTTATATTTGTTTTGTTAAATATTAAGTTTTTTGCTAAATTGATTCAGTCAGTATCTAACTTTTGGTGCATTTTAAAAAAACGAGAGTTTTCAGTTTTTTAGTTTGGTAGATCAGGACGTGCGTAAGAAGAAACGGGAGGGTCAACACTGACATCACGCTCGACGGTAAACCACTTGTGAGGAAAATGGATATGATTTCAATAATGTGCACCTTGAATTGTTTATTAGTTGTAGTTCACCAGTGTTGCTAAATGTGAAATGTAAATGAGATAATAAGTAGGTCAGCACTTTTTAGGAAGAAAGTGTTTTTAGTCACTTGCTCACATTGTTACCAAGCTGGAGCTTTTTTGCTTCCTCGATGCTGTTTATTTTTACATTAATTCCCCCTGGAGGATTATTTACAGTGCTCCCCGCATGGTTTTTCTCATGTTTATGTGTTCATGCCGGAGCAGAGAAACATAACCCGAAGTCACAGCGTGTTGTCGACTCCGTTTAAAGAGCGTTCCTTCCTGACAGAGCTGACCTGATTCGCTGTGACGCTCTGATGCCTTTGCTCCTCTGTCAGTCTGAGCGCTGGCTCTTCTGAACACATCAGCTCTGAGTACGGCGCTAAATACACCGTACAACACCTGAAGGTTCTCACAGCCTCCACACACACACACACACACACACACACACACACACACACACACACACACACACACACACACACACGCATGAAACCAAAATAAACAAACAGCAGCCACGTCATTCTAAAAAATAACATACAACATCTATGGCTGCAAGGAGCTGGGCACTGATAACAGTTAGTGTGTGTACTCGTGTTGGTTATACTACACTGTAACACAGCTAGTCGTGTCCTCAACCTTCTGCTAACCAAATGCTAAGAGTTACCTTTGAGCCTCATAATAACGTACGGACAATGAGTCTAAATGAGAGTTTGCTATCCGTTTGTGTGTGTGTGTTCTCTCACTTTGTCTCAGAGTTGTTTGTAGTAAATCACACAGTCTGTATGTATGTGTGTGTGTGTGTTTGTGTGTGTGTATTTTTATAGGATTTATACAACCAAAAGAACACTTTGTGAATTCAAAGTGTTCAATCACGTGAAGTTGAATGAGGAAACACATGAAGATGACTATAAGCAGTCAAAGCTGTGAGTGTTGCAGTAACTCTGAACTGTGCTGGAAAACAGGAAGCTCGTCAGCAAACCACTTCTTCAAAGTTTTTTGGTGTTGAAAACGAACACAATGATATGTCTCTTTGTGGCTTTTACAGGTTTTTTTAACAAATGGTTTAAAGTGTGGTAATAAAAAAGTAAAGTAGCTGCTCAACAAGTGTTTACTGCAGTGTTTAGCTGCATTACTGTTGTTGCCACCAGCAACCGATCAACCAGCACAGAAATCTTAAGGTTCATACCGTAAACAAAATATATTGTATATTAGCCAATAAGGCCACCACACTTTGTGATCATGAATACTTTGTGGTAAAGTCCTAAAAGCTTTGGCAAGGTTTACAGTTGATTTGCCAAAGTGAACTTGTAGAGGAACACACACACACACACACACACACACACACACACACACACACACACACACACACACACACACACACACACACACACAGATCAGAAAAGGGATGTTTTTTCTGTCATGTTTTTCTTTCTGTCATCTCTCGGCTGATTCTTGTCCCATCACTGTAGACGTGGCAGTTTACTGGCTAAACGGAGTCGGTCAGGTCCACAGTTCAACACACACTGTAACACATGACCTACATTCAGCCAAAATAAACGCTTCCGAGCTTGTTTTAGCAGTTCACCCAGATAACGCTGGTACGGGACAGATCTCAGGAACCGTTCAGTATGAGGGTTTAAGATTACAGATATATGAAGCCATATTAAAGCAACGTGCATGTGTGTGTGAAAATTACAGATGACGCTGATAATGGGATCTAGTTCAGTCCGTCTCACTGGAAAACATTTTTTTTAAAGTAGGATGCACATTTTAATGAATTAATTCAAATTTTAAATTAAAATTATACGGTGGGGTTTTTGAGTATAATAAATGCAGTTTTCCATCAATCTAAATTGATAAGAGCTCATAGTTTTTGTTTTACATTTTGATTTATTTCGTTGTAAACCAAAACGGGATGAAATATCTTCTTGCAGCAGGAAACACAATGTTCGGATGCATACATTTGAGTGAAAATATATTCAAACTAATCTACTTTCCTGTGAAATTGGGCAAAAACTGAGAATTATCCATCTTAAAATGGTGAAGTGCATTTAAAATATTTTGTAATCACTTAACGTGAGCACGTTAGCATGCTAACATTAGCATTTTAAAGCACCGCTGTGCCTAAGTGCAGCCTCACAGAGGCGCTAGCGTGGCTGTTGACTCTTACTCTTGTTGTGAATGAAACTTGCCCACATATGGAGCGGAACAGGAATCGATCGACAAATGCTTAAGATAAAATCTCGAGAACTGGTGGTATTAATCATGTTTAAAAGAGAAATTTGCAACAAGTTTGAGCAGTTCAGAGAGTTTTGAACACTCGTACAAGCAAGCCTCGCGGGAAAAAGTAAGATTGAGGTTAATGTCCTTGCATGAAATCCATTGCGTGCTTGTGTTTCATTACAGTAATTAACACCCACCACTCTCAGGTTTGTTATCCCACATGAGACATAAGCTTCCCTTCAGCTCAGTGAGGGCTTCTCTGCTATATACAACACAGCCAGCTCCTATTGGACCGATGCCACTCTGTCTCGTCGGCATGGAAACCACACATATTGTCTCCTGCCCTCTTGATCGTCTCACAGCGGCTGAAAGTAACAAGTCAAATTCAAGAGTATCACATGTGGACAGACACGCAGCTTATTTTCTCTCATTGTGTCCAGACGAAGGTCCTCAAACACACACAAGCAGACGCACTTCATTTGCACTGCGATACAATATATTTATATTTATGAATAATACAAACAAGCTAGTGTGAAAAGTTAGAGGAAAAAATATTCATCCAGTCCGTATACGAAATTGTTTGCATTACAGTCTATGAAAACTACACATAGGTTGCAGTTTAACACACACACATTCATATTTAGTGTATATGTGGGGGAAAAAAAAGTTTGAAATTATTGAATGAAACATGAAATATGCCAAATTACAGAAGGACAATGCTCTAAAATGCCACGTCGTCATCACTTTACAACTTTTTAATGAGTTTGCATGGTAAGCCATGAAGAAGGTTGAAGTGCCACAGCTTTCATTTGCAAAACATCCTCTTCTAAGCACTCTGTGAACTGTGATGAAGTTTGATAGTGTGCAGGTTTAGAGGGCGACACATCTCGTCCCCGTCTTACTGACCTGCATTTACCTGCCTGTGACCCCAGGGTCATGGCACAATGAGCGAGTCTCTGAAAGGCTCCGAGTTGTAGACAATATCTGTGTTTGGCCTTCTCTAATTTGATGACCCATCTGTATTATCTCGTAATTATTTTGACAAGCAAATAAATTTGACCCGATTTCATCACCTGCTACCCCATTTAACTTGACAGCACGGAGCATTTAACTGCATCCGATCTGCTCCGGCATACAGCTAAAAGAGGACAAGCAGGCCTAAGTGGGTTATTTGAGATCTGGGCACTTAACAGACCTTGTTGGTTGTAAAACAGAATTTATTCTCAAAGATAATCACTCGACTGTTTTGCTTCCCAACCAAAGACCTCGCAGGTCCTCAGGCCAGTTCACACGCAGTCGTGTTTGTATGAGTTTTGTCACTGACTCTGACCACATTTCTAAAATAGTAATGAGACGTTATAACACCTGTTAAAACATATATTGTGACTTAATAACCATAGCAACAAAGATAATGCTTTACACTCAGTAAGTTAAACTTAAAACTAACTGGCAGTTAAAACAAAAGTACTCAAAGTAGCTTAATTTATTTACTACAGAATACTGAGCGGCTGAGGTATAAGTACAATGATGCACTAAAAGGTGTCCAGATAAAAACAATAATTCATCAGTCCTCTACCTCAACCAGTATTTATTTTCCTACGACAATCCGAGTAGGGCTGCAACAAACGACGACTTCATTATCAATTAATCTGCCATTTACTTTCTCTATTAATTATTCGGTCAAATTAAATGTCTTGTTTTTTCTGACCAACAATCCAAAACCCCAAAATAATTCATTACTAATATGTACTTATATTAATAACTCAAGTTGTTTATCAAGCTAAAATTCCAAACATTTGCTGGTTCCATCTTCCAAAATGTGAGGAATTGCAGCTTTTCTCTGTTTTATAATGTAAATTGAATGAATGTTTAAGAAAATAATTAGCGACTTGAAAACATTACTGTGAGCTCAGGGAAATTGCGGTGGTCATTTTTCATCGTTTCTGACATTTTATAAACAAAACTAACAATACCGTTGCAATCATTCATTTTTTAGAAATTGTTTTGTATTTTTTTAAGAACCATCAAATTCCCACATGTCAAAAGCTGGAATAAGAAAACTATTGGCATGTTCATGTTTTGCTCACAATATAATTAATCTTTCATAAAAAAAAATAACTGAGTCAATAAATTGTTTCGGCTTCAAACAAAACAATTGATTAATCTAAAAAAATTAAATAACAATCATACTGAAAATAACCATTAGTCGCTTCCCCGAAAGAAACAAGTGTCTGCAGGTGTGAGTTTGTGATCGGTCCACTGACTCGACAGATTAAGTTTCAGTTAAGAACATACGTTCGGATCAGATCAGTCGACTGAGCAGAAAGCCTGTTACTTTTATGCAAATCTTAATCAATCTCAGCTTGCTTTGATTACCAGACGGATGGAGCAGAAAAGGATTAGTGGCAACTTTATGCTATTTGAAAGTCACTTTTCTGAGAATGTATCTGACACAGAGTGAAATGTCCTCTCCTGTGAGACTTCTATCCAAAACAACAAAGTTTATGACTCACAACTGTTGTCAAGTATAACTGAGCTCTGCTGAGTTGTCAATTGTGTATCATGCCACTTCGGGAACGAATCAATTTCAGCCACTTGAGAATGTGCAGCAGCAGTAAAAAAAAAAAACTGAGACAGACGAGTCACAAAACAACAGAAGGGCTGCTGTGGCTTTCTTCAGGCGGTTTCCTGCTTTGTTTAACCGCCACAAGCAAGCGTGAGTGTGCGTGCACATATGTCCGTTTTGTCTATATAATCCATCAAGTGACAGCAGAACTATGTTAAACGGCAAAGCACAGGAGAAGAAAGAAGAGGAGGGAACGTGTAGGAGAACAGAAACGCACGCTCCAATGGCCGTAACCACGGAAAGATGCTTCATGTTGCCGTAGTGATTCAAGCGTGTATTCACGTTGCTGTGGTGATTCACACATGCCTCCTTATTGCCTCCAGCGATGATGCTGCGAGATAGAAAAGTGAGAGTTTCCAAGACCATAATAAGTTCAGCGTGGGAGACAGAATCAGTACGATGTTGCCGTCGATGTGCAGCTGGACAACGATCCCACACACAGACTCACTCATGTAAACCACCGATGACAGACGGATAAAAACACAAAGATAGACACTCATGTGTGTAATATATGTATAATAAAAAAAACACAGCTGCAGTGAAAGGATATTTAAAAGCAACTTTACAGTGGCGGTCAGTAATAGAACAAGTATCAAGCTGAGCCAAAGGATGTTCCCAGAGCTTTTCCTCTTCTCAGTAAACTGTGATTATGTTGTGGAAGAGCAAGGTCTCATTCCTCATCACAACATAAACTTCCTGTGTTATCATGAGCTACACGAAAAAGTAATACAAATAAGAAAAAGGATACAAATTATGACAAAATATGATTTGAGGAAGTTATCTTCACTGCAGAAATAGTTTATAGAGAGACGTGCACGAGTTGTATTGTTTATCTCACTGTCACATGTGGAAAGCTACATGACCATCAGTACAAAGGGACTTGAAATGCTTTTTAAAATAGCTAGAAGAAAATCCAACAGAGTGTTAGCATGTTATCACACTCAGTCTGTAACGGCCAATGTAACCGTGTTGTGTAAGGTATTATACAGGTCTTTAAATAGTCAAATGCCCTGCTGGCCACCTATAAGCTAGCTACTGGTTTAAGACCTGCGTTGGTGATACATGTAGCTGTTGTTGTGCACATAAGAGTTCCTTGGCTGCTATCGCTCCGTGTTTTCTCTATAAGAGGCTATAAGAGATTTAGAGGTGTGACATAACAAACAACAAAAACACTGCATTAAGCTTTATAATTGTAACACGATGAATATGTCATTAAAATGAGCCATTTCAAGTTTTTCAACAGGGTATTCAAAATGTGTGAAGAGGCAGAAAATGAAAATATATATAAAATTGGTTTGTTTATCATTGAATAAGATGCTCTACTTGTGTATAAAGACTGTATTCACTGAGCCCAAACTTTACTTTGATAGTTGCTATTTTTCTGATTTTACAACACACTGATCAGCCACTGTGATATACAATCATATAGGCAGATATAGGGGCAGTTTGTCTGAATAACAAATACTTAAGTGTTGATAATAATATACTAATAATAATACTTTGGTACTTGAACTTGGATTTGGAGTGCAATACTTTTACTGTAATGGAGTGTTGTGGTATTGCTACTTGTGCGTATAAGTAATGGACCATAATGCTATTTATACTTAAGTAAAAACTAAATTTACCACCGATACAATACCACACAACCTTTTTGATAAGTTCATTTTTAATCCCAAGCAACCTGACTGCAGAATTAAACTGTAAACTCCAGCTCGAACATTTCAACACCAGCTCCACAGAGTTGGAAAAGGGTTTTTAGATATCTGTACTCTACATATTTGTTAAAACAAAAAGGAATGTATTCGATTACAAAACACACGCAGACATGACACCTGGGTGTTTTAATTCTCAGGTGAAAACTGAACATTTAGTTCAGTGCAGAAGTTTTCGTGAACTAATGCAAAGGAAGCATGCTGCTTGGAAGGCCTCCTCAGTCACCCCATTCTCATCCTGCATCCTTCTAATCAGATACAAATCATCCTGTTGAAGAGGATGACATGTAAGTCATGCATGTTCAGCAAATTAACTGACCTCTGCATTTGAGCAGCCTTTCACGGCTCCATCACAGGTGTTTTAAAGCACCACTCACCCACCGTGCACGTGCTAAACTTACAATCCAAACACGCGGACCGGTCATAGGGCAACTGAGATGCCAGCAGAGGAGGTGCAAAGCACATCTGCAGCCAGGTTAACGTTCACCGGAGAGGGGGGCTCCGGTGAGGCATTACCATGTGCTTGAATAGGGCCTAAGTAGATTACATAAACAAGGGGACACGGTAATGACGTGGTCCATGACTCATGCAGGAGCTGGAACATTTAAACACCTTTTGTCCTTCTGCGTGTCACTCAATAACCGACAGTGAACTTACTCTCTGTGATCTTCTGCAAGCCCAGAACATCCTCCGGAGTGATCACCGTGCTGCCGAGCAGGTCCTCCTCCGCGGTCACCGGGACCCCCACGTCGGTCGAGTTGCAGCCTTTCTTCACTTTCATTGCCGCCGTTTGCTTCGGGCTGCTGCTGTCTGTGCCTCCGGTGTCTCTGCCCGGATTATTACCGGCAGGCTTCTTAGCGGTTGATGGGTCCTGGCTGCTGCCTGTGCTGGTACAAGAATAGCTCATTCTCCGCTCCTCCTCCTCCCCCCTCTCCTAACCCAGGGCTTCCAAGATACAAAACAGTTGCCTCCCTCTCCCTCTCCCCCCCTGACCCCCCCTTCCCTCCTTCACCGAAGGATGCACAGTCGCTGTATGTTATCCGGTGCTTAATTCAAATCCCCTTCGTCTTTACGAGCCTGCTGTCTGTCTCCGCAGACGGCTTGCATGCAAGCGGCCGCGGCTCTCGTTGGCTGAGCGCAATATGCGGAAAGCAGGCTGATTTCTGCTTTTTTTTTTATTTTTCTTCTTCTTCTTCTGCGCAGCTGCTTTCTGAGACGCTATTTCAGCCGTGTCAAGTGGAGCTATAGTCTGTGGGAAATAATCTGCTGGGTTTGAAACTGAAAAAGAGGCGGCAGATGGCAGTTGCTGTCAATGGGAGGCGGGGGGGCGCCTCAGCGCCTGGTGCTTCTGCGCGCAATCTGTACGCGATCTGTGCAGCAACCGTCCAACGCACGCAACAGTCCAGATGACAAAACCGCTGATAAACAAGCCTTATATTATATGCAATGTGTGTTCTCTTTCTGTTGAGGCCCCTGAGAAACTCCGTTAAATATTACCATTTGACTTGAATAAGGAGTTTTTTTTAAGAGTAGTTTGTAGGAAATAATGGTAAAGTCACTGTAACTTTCAAACAGCATATTTTCCATGCATCTTCCAGTAAGCAGCTCGATCAGGTATCTCTCAGTTCCAGGACAGAACACTTTAGAAGGTGAAAAGTTGAGTGTTGATACACTTGGATAACGGATCCATAGGTGTTGCCAAAGCCAATGTAAAAAGTGCCAATAGCCAATATATCCGATACAAAAGAGCAGAGTGTGGGCTACGATGATGGCTGTGTCCGAACAGCGTTATCAGCTGTAACTGTGTGGACTCAGTGCAGAGTGGTGGCCATGAGCGAGCCGGTGGGGAACGCTCACATGCACTAAAAGATTTGATTGTAAAGGAGTGTTTTTATATCAATGTATTGGTACTTTATCTCAGGTAGAATCTCAATATGCGTACTTCTTCCACCTCTGACATATAGGATACCGGCTGCTTCCATCTCAAAGGTGCAGTGGGGGATTTGGCAGCATCCAGCGGTGAGGTTGCAGATTGCAACCAACTGAAATGTCTCCTGTGTGCCAAACCAGTAGGAGAACTGGTAGAAACATGGCATTCGGCGCCGTGAAGAGAACAATTCTTATTTGGTTTTAGGTGATTCTACACTAATGAAAACATACTCATTAATATTAAATTAAATGTCTAATGTTACACACTATTACTTTAATGCGACTATGATAATGGTCCAATAACAAGGAGAAGAGACATTTTGCATATGTTGATACTTCTGTACATTAAAAAAAGAAAAGAAAGGATGCTGGACTGTGTTGTGGTGCGGTAAAGGTGGACACAAACACAGGACACTGATACAGAGGTTGCACAGGTTACAAGAACAAAAGGGAAGCCATTCACTGACAAGG